>PVLA01001866.1:0-201143 GCA_004027455.1 Hydrochoerus hydrochaeris
GACAGGCACAGGACCAATTGCTGTCCTGCAGGCCCATGACGGGTAAGGCCTGGTTGGGTACATGTGAAGAGTCCTTGACCTAAGACAGGTGCTGTCCTTGCAGGGACTGCCACTCCCATAAATGATAAGGAAAGCAATGTAGGGAGTGGCCTAATAATCTCACACATCTCTTCCTCCTGTGGGCGTCTGGTCCTCCTGCAGGCGTCCGGGTGCGTCGGGTGCCTCGGCTTGCATTTCCCGGGCTGACTCAATGTCAAGATTAAAATGTTAATTGATACCTATTGCCCTGAACCTGGGGCATTCCTGCTTGGGGTTGAGGTTAAAACCTATTGTTTAGGATTATCCCTGCCTGGCCCTAAGCCTGGGGCGCTTCCTGCTTGGGGCTGGGGGTGGCTGCCAAAGGTTAGCAAATATATATTCCAGCTTCTAAAAAATAAAAGCAGATTCAGATTCACTCACAGACTGGTGTGCAGTGTTTTCTGTCTCTCAATCGCCGACTCCCTGACCACCTTTGGGAAACCCTAGCCCTGCCGCAGCTGGACTCCGGCAGAAATCCTTGGTACTATCTTGGTAGATTAATGCATTTCCATCATCAGAAGTGATAATGCTACATAATGAAGGTCTTGTTCCATTGGGTATATAAAAAACGAAGGGCAAAAAGGGTTTATGTTCCTCTAAATGTAACCAAAAGCAGGAAGGACCTTCTAATATGACTTTGAAAGCCGAAACTCAACAAGGACTCTAATCAGTACAAGTAAAAGCCTTTTAAAGTCTTGCACTAAACAGCAATGTGAGCCGGACATAATGGCCTATATTCCAGCACTCGTGGAAGATGAGGCAAGAGGTTTACAAGTTCAAACTCAGGCTGAACAATCTGACTTAATGAGAACTCGTTTCAAAATAAAAAAAATAGCAAAATGGTGTTGGGGTTGTAGCTCAGTGCAAACCTCTCCCCCCACCCCAAAAGGGTAACATAGAACAGAGCATTGAAGTTAAATTTTCATTTGTTTTATAATAATGAAAACTCGTCTCTCTAGTATCCTAAATCCTGCCATTTATTTATTAATGGTGCAATATTGGGCAAGTTTTCTGAACTCTATGAGCATGTTAGTCTTTTTGGAATAACTAATCGTAAATACCGAAACAAGGTGGGCAAAATGCTTAAAATTTAATAGTTACTCAACAAAGGTTTCGTTTCTTCATGAAATTTAGATCATATAGGGCTAACTGATTGAAATTGCACAGGCAGCTTGCCAAATCCATTTCCTCAGTTTATTGAATATATATATGATCACTTCATTCACTTCTTTTCTTCAAAAACTAAAATTAAAGTGGAAAACTGAAATCTTGTCCTCATAGGTGGTTTCTACCATTGTACATCTGCTCATCTCACGGTGGAAAGCCTTCTTGATCCATCCTGTGTGCTGCAGATTGGTCATCTGGGAAACACACCCTCAGGCAGAGACAAACATGGGGTAATAGTGTGACTGGTACTATAATACTCTTCAGGTCAATGCTTGAGGGAGAGAAGGAAAGAAAGTGAGGTCGGGCTGAGGGAAAACAGAGCTTCCAAGCAGTCCTAGTGGAAGCATCGGGCATCCTTATGGGGTTGGCATTCTAAACAGGAGATAACACTCCCAGCCACCCTGAGGTGAGAGATAACCTTTATAGTCCTCTGTCACATAGCTTTGATGCATACTGTCCTTGAAGAAAGTTTGACTTTGGACTAGGATGACCTTCACTGCTTCAATACCAAAAAATATCTGCCAAAAAGGGGTTGCTGGAGGTGGTTTCCACAGCAGGAAGAGTAGTAAGTCTTTCACCCAAACAAGGAGATCTGGCCAGTTTTACAGTATTCACTAGTGTAAGTACCTGGGCTTATGTAAGTAGGGTTTTGTTATTATTATTATTATTTTACAATGCTTGGAGTCAAACTCAGGGTCTCACGCATGCAAGCTGTCTATTTCGGGGCTCTATCTCTGGCTCATGGAAGGGATTTAAAAGCCTGAAATACCTTCTGGGAGCCATCAGTGCAATTCTAACAGCTGGTATCCTAACTATACTGCAGTGAGTCGATGCAACTCCTGGTCTGTGCAGGTTTTATTCTGAAACAATCAAGCACAAGTACGTTTTTATCCATTGGAACAATGAGTGGTGTTGAAACAGACATTTAAAAAGGGTAACAGTGCGAAGGAGGCTGGAATATGTGTTTAGCATATACATTCAGGTAAGAAATGTAAAGTTGTTGCGGAAAACCGAGATTGAGTGGATGGAGGAGACCCAACTGTTGGTTTAAATAACAGAAGAAAGGGATTAGTGTGGTGTGGCATGGTGCTCTTCCATGCAACTTGAGGGAAAATACTTGGCTTTCACAGGTCTTCAAGGAACATTGGAGTTGACTTGGGCATTTGTCATGCTGCAGAATGAGAGTGTGAGTAGGGAAGACTAGAGGAAGAGATATGGAGAGGTGGTTGCTTCAGTAATGGGAAGCAATGATTAAATTAGCTGTGGTGATAGAGAGTGAAGCACAAGTTATAGACAGAAACAATTCAGAGAATTTGCAAAGAGGCACGGCTGAATTATTCTTACTTGGAAAATAATGTGTATAGGGCTTCAACTGTATTCTTTTGGTGTTATATCCAGTGGGCATATGGACATGAGGACTGAATTTTGAAAAGAAATCTGCATTTCTTTTCTTTCTTTTGTTTTTGTAATGACACCAATACATAGAACTCCAGATTTGGAAAGGATTCCAGAGGCCATTTGTTTAATGTTTCTATTTTACAAGAAAAAATAGCAAGTGGCAGAAAAAAATGAATGACCTGCTCAAAGCAATGGAGGGTAGTAACTCTGCTCTTCAGGCCTGACTGCCAAGGATATGTTCATTATCATCTCTCACTGATGTGAAGGCAAGATTGTGCATCATCCATCACCCCAGACTGTGGCATTACATCTACAGAGGGATATTAAAAACTTAAGTAGACAAAAGTATTTCAGGTTAACCCTGTACTACCACTGTGTATACTGGAATTCTACCCTGGCTTCCAGTCAGAACCACCCAATGGGGCTTTTTCAAAGAGAAGAGTTTGAAAGTATATTTTCAAAGTTCCAAAAATGGTTTTATTGCTGGAAAGAGCAGTGTAAAATGTATACTTTCTAAAGCATAAGTAATAAATCAAGATATACCCACAGGAAAAATTGCATTATGCTTGTATAAACCCAATGGGACATATTATGTATGTATATTTGTGATATTCTGAAATTCTTTGCATGTGGGAAGTTATTTGCAGGAATCCTGGCTCTTGTGAGGCATGTTACAGAGAGTTTGGAGCCTTGCTGTACTCTCTCTACTGAGATGGGGTGGGGTAAGTTTTAGAATTCCCCAATTGTAAAATATTATACTTCTACAACATTAAAAATAGCATACTAACATGTATTGTGAACAGCCCAATTGTTGGTGAATATTTTAAGTTAGCTTTTCTAATGTTTTTATATCTGGCAGCTATAATAGTTTTCCAACAGAAAACTGATGGGACATTCAGGCTGGGATAACTTAAGGACGGTGTGATAGTCTGTTTGCTCGGGTATGGGCAGGAAGTCAAGGACCCACAGGGGGTGGTGCAGTTTGGTTGGTGTCACAAAGCAGTTCTGCCTTTCCTCCCCAGGCATGAGGGCAAGTGGAGGTCACTAGAATTGGGAAGGAAAAGTACATGGAGAAGGCAATCTTGAAAGGAGTCATGACCTTACATCGGGGCACTCAGCCAACACAGGTGACCACGCAGGGAAGGAGAAGGCCACCGAGGGTATGTACTCTTCTCTCCCTCCAGTCTTCACCAAAGTCCCTTCCTATTGGCCAACGTTTATAAGACTGAGTACACACGGGTACAATGAGAGGAAAGTGGATCCAGCAAACTCAGGGAATGTGTTTATTACAGGAATGGAGGAGAACCTGAGGCCTCGAAAAGGTTAATCTATCATGTACAGGTACAAATTCTCCATGATGAATGTAATCATTACATATAGCTAAAATATGCCAACAAAATCTGATTGGAAAAAAGGTTACTATCTATGGGATATATGATTAATTGGCCCATCAAAAATATACTAAGCATTTAATTGTGTCAGGCAGTGTTGCTAACCATTTGGGAACAGAAAGATTGAATAAAACCAAGTCTCTAAGATAAAGAAGCTCACAGAGCTCTGAGATAATGGAGCATCACACATGTACACAAGAGTGACATGTTCCTGTAAGTGGAAAGTTAAAATTCCAAATAAAGGACAACATGTCTGAAGAAAGATTTTACAAACTGACTTTCAAAGGATATTTTCCTGTGATTCTCTAAAGATAACAGGAAACACCCTCTCAGGAAGAGCAGTGAATCTAATTGGTAAGCAAGAAGGAAAAAACAACATCAGGATGTTCCATCAAGACCTGAGCACAAGGAGTGAAGCTGATAAAAGTGTCAGGTGCAGGAGGAGGTTCTGACGCACATTGCAGAATTTCCTAAGTCTAGAAAGGTCAGGGTGTTTATTTGTACAGTGTGGGGGTGCACTTAGGTGGGGCTCCAGGATGGAAGGAGGGGAGAAGATACGTGTTCACAACAAACTTAGATTCCTTGTCAGAGGTCCTTAGGGAGAACTCCAGGGAGATTCTCTGTAATCTGGATACCAGAGGCAGGCAGGAGGCCTTGCCTTGTGCAATTTGTGTTTTCCTCCCTGTAAGTCTGTATACAGATCCCAACCTCTTATCAGTTTCTATACACAAAACCATTCAATCACATACCTTTCGGAAAGCCACCCATAACAGATTTGTCATGTATTTTGTAGATTTTACAGCACATTTTAAGGTAAGTAGCAGAGATTAACCATGTGAAGTTCACAGATGGGGCTTCTCGAAGGTGATTAGACCATGTGACTCATCAGTGGATTAGTCTGCTGATGGGTTCTTGGATGCGTGTGCTGTTAGAAGAGGTGAATGTAGTGGATTAGTAACTGGTGATTAATGTAATTACCAGCTGAACTGAATCAGTGTGGTGCTGAGCATGGATGGCCCCCCTGAGGACTGCTGCCAGCACAAAAAGGAAACCCGGAAAGGAAGAGTAGTGTTGTGGGTTCTCCTAAGTGTCATTGTTTGGAACCGTTGGTTCTCCTGGAGGAGCTTGTCATGCTGGCTCCCCTGATATGAACTTGGCAATTACCATTGGAGGAGCTCGGGACCTTGTCGCTGAGAGTAGCTGTGGTTCACTTTGGGGGAGCTCTGGTCTTTATTTTGAGCATCACTTCCTGACTCTGGAGGGGAAGATGTGTGCTATTTAATCTCCAAGAGAAGCTTGTCATGCTGGCTTCCTGGCATGTACTTGTCTGTTCTCATTGTCGGAGGAGCTCGGGACCTCATTGTCACTGAGGATGGCTGTGGTATTTTTCAGGGGAGCCCTGGTTGCTATTTTGAGTGTTACTTCTTGGCTCCAGTACAGAACCCTCAACGTGCTGGTACAGATCCTTCACCCCACTGGCACAGACTTTCTAGCTTCCCATGCTGACCTTTGGGCCTTCCCAGAGCAGATCTGTGAAATAGACTTGCATGAGTCATTGTTATGGGCTCTGGGTTTTCAGCTGAACTCATCCAAGTTATTGCCATAGGATCCAGGCCTTCAGCTGGATTTTCTAGGTCTTTAGTGTTATGGACAGATTTCCTGCACCTTCTTTGTATTTGACTCCCTGAGTGACTATTATAAATAGTGCTATGAATTCTGTGTCCTGTATGTAATTGTTCTCCTTGCAGCCCCTGACTACAACAATGAGTCACTGGGTTTGTGTCTTTGCAGGGGGGTTCTCCCTCTCCACCTCCTCATTTTTCTCTACTTTCTGCTCACTGGATGTGTAGTTTTTCTCTGCCACGCCATTTGACCATGCTGTTTTGCCTTGAAGCTTGCTCACCATGGATTAAACCCACTGAGACTGTGAGCCAAAAGAAGCATCTCCTCCTTTAGGTTGCAGATATAGGGTATTTTATCCCAGCAGCAGGAGAGTGACCCAGGAAGCTGTTTAATTCTGTCAGGTTGTTCCTACCAGTCCCTGGCCTGAGCCTGTTTGCCTATCAGGACTAACACTTGAAGATGTGAAGATTATAGTGCAAGTGTTGCACTCTCACATCCTACAGCTCTGCCATTTAGTCTTAGTTTTGCACTTACAAACTGTCACCATGAACAAATTGCATGACCTGTCTGAACATTTTCATACCTGTGAAACAGGAATGATAATAATATTACCTTTTCCCCAAGGTTATGGATACTGGTACATAGTGTTTGTTCAATAAATTAGAAACTCGGAGATTTAATCATTGAGCTCTGTCCTAGGGAAGGGAAAGAATGACTGTCTCCAGGACAGCTACAGGATAAGATTATGTGTGATGCAGTAATAAATGATAGGTGACAGACTCTGAGAAATCCCTTTGTAAACTAAACTCTAGTGTTAAACAGCCTGTGCAAGGATCCTTGTATGTACAGGGTTCTGTACTTTTTACTCTTGGCTCATCTTGATTCTAGGGCCTTCAGTGGGTAAAACCAGGTAAACAGCACATTTTATAGAAAATGGTTTTACCAGCACCTCACATCTACTATCTATCTATCTATCTATCTATCTATCTATCTAT
The DNA here is from genome assembly GCA_004027455.1 of Hydrochoerus hydrochaeris. NCBI lineage: Eukaryota > Metazoa > Chordata > Mammalia > Rodentia > Hydrochaeridae > Hydrochoerus > Hydrochoerus hydrochaeris. Next base: position 6,653 of record PVLA01001866.1, read on the forward strand.
CTATCTATCTATTTATATATATGTTGCTGGGCACATGTTTCTTTCTTGCTATCCTGCAGTTACCTGGGTAAACAAGACTTTAACTGGTCTCCATAACCCACTTTCAACCTGCCATCCTTCCATACAATAACTACGGCCTTTGTATTGAATGGCTTCTAAGTAAAAGAATTACTCCCCTTGGGAATTTGTCCCCTAATGCTTATTTTTCCAAATTATAAACAAAACACGTGGGATTTCACTGTAGATAATTCTAAACTATGACATCACTTAGCTCTGTTTTTCATTATTTTTTAGCATGATAAACTTGTACACGTATAAATGTGGTTATTACATTATTAGTGTTGGATAGAAAGAAAACTTGCTGTTCTGTCTCTCCAGCATTCATAGTACCAGAAAGAGTCCCTGACATTAAGTTCCCAATAAGCATCTGTGAAATGAAATTAAGTAGATGCCAAACAAATCTTTGTCATTGAATGTTTACCAAGTTCACCTGTTTTATATACTTTAAATAAATTAACCTACTTAGTTCCTGCAAAAAATTTGTATACTACTTGCATTTCACAGGTGAGAGAACTAAAGTCCAAGGATACTATGTTAAAGCCTAAATATCACCAACTTTTTTTTCACAAGCAAGGCACACCCAGTATTTTGCGAATTGTAGGCTAATATGGGTTCCTAATCTCAAATCTGATTACCCATCAAGACTTGTAGCACACTTTGAAAAGGTAACAAGTCAAACACTTGGAGTTCCCAGGTTTCTGATTTCTTGAGCCAGAGTGACACTTATGTCCAAATGATTATACAAGAAAATGTACTCCAAGAGAAAAAAACACCGGGAAAATTAATCTCCCTGGCTTTTTTTCATTAAGCAAGACTAACGATCTCAGAGGTAGCACATGATGGAAAATGGGAGTGAGTGAATGTACGCACTTAGACAAGAAAATTGGGACACTAAGCATAATTTTTATATGCTTTTTATAATGCAATGCAATGCCTTATATATGATATTATTAAATATGCCTTTCCATGATTGCTAAATATCAAAAATATGTTTTTAAAAAATTCAGTCAGGTGGCTGCATTGAACCTAGATCCATGACATGTATCAATCTTTATGATTATTTCTGATATTTCTTAATTTTTTATTGTAGGGAAAACAAATCAACACCAGTATCATGCCTGTGAAATTCATACCATTTGCTTAGCTCTTCTGATTTATGGCTTGGTTGTTTGCATGTCTGGCTTACATTGTGAGTTCAATTGCTGGGATCCTCTTCTTTGGCCATCTTGACTAATGCTAAGCACACTATTCTCTCAGCAAATAATAAATTATTTCAGTCATAACCCCAAACATTCCTGTCTAGACATTCTTCCATGTGGTACAGCTATTCGTTTCCATATTCTCATCACTAAGAGCAGAATGAATTTTGAGGCTTATATGTACATTTTAAAAATTAACTGCATCTTAAAATATCCAAGTGTGAGCCATTCTGGGAGACATATTTTGTAACAGAACATGTCTGAAAATGCTTTCATTTATTTGGAGGATTTCAGGAGTCATTTCCATACTGATGAGAGTTTAACAAATAGGGTCTCTTTGGTATAAACATCTGTGCTGTCTTTCCCTGCTGGTCCTGTTTAATGATTGTTATCTGGGATACCCACACATGACATATTCTTTGCTGTGTAAGCAAGAATTCAGTTTTCAGTAAAGGTCATATGAATCAGTCCTGTGTAAATGTTGGAATTCAGAATTATTGATCCCTATTCTCTCTTTTTTTTTTAATTTTATTTAAAGAGGAAAAAAGCAAAACAGAAAAAGGGGTAGAAACAATATGGAATTTCAGGAAAAAATAAACAGTAAGAAAGCACTACTTGATAAATTACATATTGTCTTCTTAGACATAGTTGTTCAAGTTACAAAAATTAAAGCATATAGAGTAGACATTCAAACAGTGAGGCTGCAAAGAAGTTCAATGATCCAGTAACAACTTAGCAACATGGTTATCAATCCTACACACTTAAACATAAATGCAGTTATATCCTTTAGAGCACTTTCTGTTCCTCCTTTTACTTTTTAAAAATTTTTTTTATTTAAAGAAAAACAAAAGCATGTAAAGGGTAGAGATAATACAGAATTTCAAAAAAAAGATAAACAATAAGAAATCACTAGTTGATAAATTACATATTGTCCACTTAGAAATAGTTGTTCAAGTTACAAAATTAAAGCATACAAAGTAGATATTCAAACAGTGAGAGTGTAAACAGCTATGCATGCATGAATCTCTACATGTATTTCTATGCTTTCTGTATTAGAGGGAAAAACAAAACATAGCAAGACAAAACAAAACAAATTCCTATAAAAACATGAAACCAAAAAGTCATATAAAACCATAGTACAAGGTGATCTACAATGATTACTGTGTTGTTTCTTATTATCTTCAATAGAATTGTCTAGATCATCAGACATAATTGAATATAGCAGTACATAACAATATTAGTAAAAATAAAACATTGTAGACAGTATAAAACTTCAAAGCCAGGTAATAATCAAACCAGAGTGGATATTCTAGTGGATCTTGTCATCTTAAGTGCAGTTGCCTATACTCTGACTTTATATTATCAATCATAACAGCTTTGAATAAAATCTATCAATACAAAACAGTGATCCAACAGACCAGATTCGGTTACCATCAGTCATGGTTTTACAGAGCTTTAGATTAACTTAATAGGAAATTAAGGATGATTACCATACTATATCCTGTTATTTGGGGGATTACTGTCTGTGCCCTCAAATCTAGTACAGGTAGAATGACTGGAACAGAATATAATACATCTAAGCAGAGTGGTGTGAGTAATGTGGATTTTAAATCCTGGTGCACTATTAACAATATAGTGTATCAAGGTCACCTATGTTAGAGATTCTAGCCATCCTTCTCTGTCTCATTTCTGCTATGCTATTTTTCTTCCTTTGTTTGTCTAGTTTTCTCCTTCATTCTACTGTCTGCCCCACTCATTGAGGCCTTTCTGCCACTGTTCCTAAAATCCTGGTATTTTTTTTCTCTCTCTCTAGAATGTCCTTCAGTATTCTCTGTAGGGTTGGAGTGGTGGTCACAAATTCCCCCAGTTCCTCTTTGTCATGGAAGCATCTTGTTTCTCTATTAATTTCTAGTGACAGTTTTGCAGGATAATCAATCTGGGCTGAAGATTATTTTCTTTCAGGGCTTGGAATACTTCACGCCAAGTTCTTCTTGATCTGATGGTCTGTGTTGAGAAGTCAGCTGTGATCCTTACCTTTATAGGTAATCTGTTTCTTTTCTCTGATGGCTTTTAATATTCTGTTTTTATATTAAATTTCTGGTATCTTGATTATTATATGTCTGTGTGTAGCTCTGTTTTGTTTGTAGGTGGCTAGAATTCAGTATGTCTCACATAACTGAATGTCTTTTTCTTTTCCCATGTTTGGGAAGTTTTCCTTAATTATTTCCGTGAATAGCCTTTGTAATTCGCCTGTATGAATTCTTGCTTCTTCATTCACATTTCTTATTCTTAAATTGTAGATTTTTTTGTAATCTTCTAGCCTTTGTATTGTTACTACCTGCTTCCTTGTTATTTTTAAGAGATCTTTCCTTTCATGATCACACATTGCAAACTTGTCTTCAAGTTTTGATAGTCTATCCTTAGTTTCTTTTAAGGCATTTTGCCAGCTTTCAATGGAGTTTTTAATTTCCTGGTAGTCTCTTTGAATCTGCTTCATGTATTCTATATTTTCTTTCTTATTCTTTATCAAATTTTTCTCTCCTTTTTTTATTCCTCCCTTCTTCCATCTGTATCTTCCTGAGAGATGCTTCCTGAAAGCATTTCTTTTATTATTCTACTCATATCTTGCTTTACCTGATTTAATATTTCAGTTTTGAGCTCATCTACAAGGTCCCAAAGATATCTCTTAATGTCCACTGAAACCATGTCTGATATTGCATGTTTGTTTGGCCCTCAGTCTCTCTTGTTTTTCCCTCTCCTGGATCAGGGCTCTCAGGATTCTGGGCTGGGGGCCTCCTCCTTCCTCTCTCTCCTGTCGTGGCCCTGGCTTCCTCCACACAGGTTATAGTGCAGGTCCCAGCCTCCTTCCCTGTTGGCCATGTTTCCCCCAAAGCACGCTGTCCAGGGACCTCCGCCCTCTCCTGCCTGCTCTTGGCACTGAGGTGTAAACAGTGGCTGCATATACCTGCCCCTCCCCACCGGGCCACCCAAACTTTAGGGGCCTTCACCTGGTTAGTGTGTGCTAGGCACAGGGAATCGATTTGGGATTGCTCATTGGGTCCCAGCCAGGGGCATGGCCCAGTACAAGCAAATCCCATGAATCTGCTCTGGGGAGGGAGCAACCAACTGAAGTCACTGTTACTCCCAGTTCAAGCTCCTCCTGCCCAATTCCAACATGTCGCCCATTTGGTTGCACCCTTCCTGTGGGGAGGGGTCTCATTCCCAGCACTGACCATGGATTAATGAAGGTCCCTTCGCCGGCTCCACTCTCCTTTGGGCTCACCAACCCCCAACTTCAGTGCTGCTGTGGTTGCTGTGAGTGGCAATGGGAATGAGTTTGAGCAGCTCTGCAGGCCAGTAAGGATTCAAGCTGGAGCAAGTTCAGGCCAGCGCAAACTTGGCGGGTTGCCATGAAAATGCTGTGTCACGTAATTTTTAGCTGTTCCAGTTGTAGTCCCAATGTATTTGATGAGATTTTTTGCATTTTAATTTCTTCCTGTGTCAAGAGGATCCATCTCCCTCTGTCTGGGTCTCTCCAGGGTGTTTTATTCTGGCATATGAGTTGTTTCTCCCAGGAGGCTTTGTATTTTGTTGCTCACTCTGATCCCTGTTTTCAAAGGCAAAAAGCTCTTACTACAAATTTACTTACTCTATTTGTTGAGGTATATTTAAAGAAAGCTGGGAGGTATAATGATGTGATAATTGAAACATGGGAATAATATTTCTATCTAAGATTGGTCAAATGATAACTGTAAAAGGAACAGCATTAGAGATGCCAACATAAAGAATGTTGCCCCAAAATTAATGGTGCTCCAATACAGCAAAAGTATTGTTTGGTAGGATTTAATTTGTGCTTCCAGTCACTTTCAGTATTGCAGCTTCTGTTTTACTTCCACATTTCCCTGTCTTTTTAAAATTAACAACGTGTGTTTCATGCATTAAAGCACTTTGAAACTGACCTTGTGAAATATTTTTGATCAATCCAGTTCTTGAGAAAATCTAAAAGTTTTTGTAGCTCTTGTTGCTTGTAGAAGTGACTTTCAAAGGCTGGGGATGTAGCTCAGTGGCACAGGGCCTGCCTGTCAAGCGTGAGGTCCTGAGCTTGAGTCCCAGTACCCACAAAAAAAAAAAAAAAAAAAAGGGGAAGAGGTGATTTTCAAGAAAAGGTTACCTGAATTCCCAAAATACAAGTGAGTAAAATGACAGCTTGCTAGAGAGGGCTGGTCTGGTGCTCCTTTCTGCTAGAGTTCCCCTCAGGTCTTGTACGTATGTTGCATGCAGGTGTCTTTTGTAAAGGACTTGTGTATTAGATGCAATCTCACCTCTTTCATTATCTGGCTCCTAAATAATCTCATTTAACACTTGCTTTGTGTCCCTTTTGTGTCACTCACACTGGCCATCGTAATTTCCAGGCTCTGATACACTCTTTGCATATTGTAATTTACCTGCACAGGCTCCTCTCATGACTAGGATGACTCCTGATGTTTTTGTTTGTTGGTTTTTGATCCTTTCCCCTCCCCAGCTGTTCAGCATACCTTTCCAAATCCTCTTCCAGTTTCTCCAACAACACTTGGAAGCACCACATCTATGATATCATCTTGTCTTATGCAACCTTTCATTTATTAGCAGTTTATTGAGCAGTTCAGTACCTGTGGATTGCCTGAGTGTCCACCTCTAAAGTATAATTTCCTTCATGCTAACTTTGTGTCTTCTTTTTACCACTCCAGAGATGATCACTGAATACATAATTAGCAAACAAAGTAAAAATTTATTTGATCTAATTGAAATCTATCATCAATTCTGTATGGTTGTAGCTGTGTGCTTTCTAGGTTATTGTCCTTCAGTCTTGAAAACTTGGCTCTAGCTGAAAACACCGCCCTGAAATCTGAGGTGAAATGAAATTACCTTCTGCTACACTCGGTGGAAGTGGCCATGATGATAGAGCTGCAATACACTATTTCCTTTTTCTTTTCTTTCATTTTTTCTTTTTAAAAATAGAACCCAGGGCCTTGTACATACTAGACAAGTGCTCTACCACTGAAGCATACCTCCAGCCCTTCTCAAATTTTGTTTTGAAACAGGCTTTTACTAAATTGTCTTCAACTTTGAGATCCCCTTGCCTCAGCCTTCCAAGTAAGTGAAATTACATGGATGCACTGACATGCCTGGCCAGAAGACTATATTCTATTGGTTGAAGAATCTCCAATTGCAAGCATATGTATTTATAATTTTGGAACTGAACATCTCAGGAAAAAAAAACATAAGGTTTTGGTGCTTCCTTGGAAGTCAGTTCCTTTAATTCACTTAGGAAATTATCCTCCTTCTCTATCATGAGACACTTGATTTGAACTTTAATAGAGGGCAAAAAAATGTAAACAGCCAGGATAGGTCATTTGAGGATAGTAAACTTGGCTGACTATTCTGTCCTATTCCAGAGTTTGATTGATATCTTTAGGTGAAAATAACCCTATTGGGTCATTGAAATGTTTATGAGCTAGTTTCAAGTTTTCTGCTTTCCTAACCTCCTGGCACTATAAACCTTCTATAATTATCTAATGGTGGTTTTTGAAAATCAGATATGGATTTTTAAAACAAATTTTTCGAGCATGACATATGCCCTGAAACTTTTATCATGTTTATCTTTACACACACATAAGTCAATATTGATCCCATTCCACAGACCTCTAAGGATAGTTGGATTGTGGTTGTAGCTCTGGTCTGCTGATTTTCTTCCACTTTTTTCCTTGTTGCCAGAAAAGTTCTACTTGGCTCTGGTAATTCAAAATGATTCCAGAAACTTCTTAAGATTGATAAATATTACCCTTAAAGACAATACAGGCTAAAAGAGAGAATAATTAATAAATCATAACCCTTTTATTATAATAAATGTTTTGTTTTTCTTTGTTTTTATTTTTGCCTAACATTTTCTTTTATTTATTTGTTTATTTATTTATTTTTGGTCTTTTTTGAGGCAAGGTCTCGCTAGGGTGCTTAGGCTGGCCTTGAGCTAACTTGTTAGCCCAGGCTGGTCTTGAACTCACAGCAATCCTCCTACCTCAGCCTCCCAAGTGCTGGGATTACAGGCATATACCACCATGTCCAGCTCAATTGCCTAACTTTTTCTATACATAAGGATTTTTCAGGTATTTAACTGTTAATTTAAAAAAATTCACAATTATAATTAAAGTGAAACATTTGCAGTCATGATTAATTTCTATAGAGTGTCTAAATATGTCAGTGTATATGATCTTACAACAGTCTGTAAAGTGACTATTGTTTTTATTCTCTAGATACTGTTTCTAAAGATGTGATTAAATTTCACAAATTTATCTTCAGAAATTTGCAATTGATTACTTGTTTGGATTGGATTCCATAAGAGCTTCTAGAATCTGTGGTTTTATTAATTTTAACTTAGTATCAGCTATTATCTTTTCAAATATTACTTTTGACTATTTTCTCCCCTTCTTACTGAGACTGTAAGCATTGTTACTTATAAGACTCTGATCCTATACTCTATGTACTTTGCCTTCTCTTCTAGACTTTCCCTTTTGTCTCTTCATTATGTTTTTTTCTTCCAATCTCTCTTTTAATTCAGTAATTCTCTATTTATGGTTTCTTACCTATGGTTATACCTTTTTATTTTTATCAGTTGAGATCTAATCTACTAATATCTATTCATTTCCAATTCACTGCTGAAATATTTGATCTTGTCATTTTCTTCAACATGAAGAGTATTGTTATGCCAGGTTGTGTTATCAGTCAGCTTTCCCATCTCTGCAGCAAAATACCTGACACCTGCAATTTAAATGAGCAGAGGTTTATTTTTCACTCAGGTTTCAGTGGGTCCAGTCCATGGTCAGCTGGTTCCAAGGTAGAAATCACATGGTGGAAATGCCTGGCTGAGAAAAACTGTTCACATCATGGTCAGGAAACAGAAAATGGGAGGAGCCAGCGACCAGAATATGCCCTTTTGGGTTGTATTCCCTTTATCCTGCCCTCTCCAACCAGTCTCACCTCTGAGCACAAAAGTTTCAGGGGATATTTTAAATCCAAGTCATAAAAAATTGCCTCTTCAATAACTCCAATATCTAGGGCATCTGTGGTTCATTTTCTACTGTCTTTGTTTCTGCCAGTTTGCTCATGTCATTTTATCTTCTGATATGTCTCGCTATTTTTTATTGTATGCTAGGTCTTGTGTTAAAAACTTGTGTTTTTGCAAGATTTATATGTTAATACTATAAACCCTAGCGAGTTAAGGGCATTGGGAGGTGATTAAGTCAGGACTGTAGAGCTTCAACTGATTGAAATATCTTGCATTTGCAAATTATTTGTTAAACAATTTGAGGTCTAAGATGAGTCATCTTCCTATAAGAAGGACTTACCTTCATTTCTGGCAGGTTGCTAGTGTTACTAGCATTGCAGAGCCACATAAATGCAACTTAAAATATTGGAAGTGGGGTTATTTGTTGTTGTAGTTGTGTTTGTTTGTTTGTTTGTTTGAGACAGGGTCTCTCCGTGTAATATAGGCTGGCCTTGAACTCACTTATGTAGCCCAGGCTGGCCTTGAACTCTTGAGAGTTCTCTTGCCTTAGCCTCCTGTGTGCCGGGATTACAGGTGTGCATTAGCACCATGAGCAATAAATACTGAAAGTGTTTGAAGCCTGCCTTCTACTTTCAGTTCACCCTTATTCTCAGGAGGTCCACATAACTCCATTCTCTCGCAAGCTTTTGAGTACATTATATGAGCCTTTGGCCTTCCAGAGATTTAAAAAGCACTACTCACTCTAGGAGCATTTACACAGAGCTGACAGATTCTTCTCATGAGAAAAATTGTCTCAATTTCTAACTTGTTTCTCTGAGCTTCTATCTTTTCACTGATTATAGTTTTTTTTTTTTACTCCCTTACTCATTCTCTGATATTTTTTAAAAAATTAAAAAGTACTTTGCCAAATTGCATTGCTTTTAATAAGAGGGCATTTTGAGGTTATTTATTATGCTACTACTCAAAAGCAGAAGAGATATTTCTTTGCATATGCATTTTCTTGGTGTATTTTATAAACTTGGAAATAATATGTATTGTTACTGTTAGCTAGCTAGATGCATAAGTGGGCTTACTTTTAAAAATGTGTTTGCAACTTGGTTGTTTGCATTTGAAATTCATTCGGCTGCAAAAAAAGAGCACATGCTAATTAAGTTCTCAGGTTAGGGCATACAAAAGTACATTGCTCCATATCTTGGGTTTGGTTTCCAAAAAAAAAAAAGCCCAATAGTAGGATTCTTTTACAAGTTGCTCATTGAGGGAACACTCTCAGAAGAAAAATCTGTGAAAATTGGGGAAGTAGGGTCGGGAAGAAAAAGGCAGGACAAAAATGGGCTAAAGTCTGGTTCCAGCCACCCCTTGGTATCAAATGTACCGCAGCATTGCTCCAATTGGCAGTCAGTGGTTTGGGCTTTTGTAGTCTGGAATTGAATCAGACTCCTTCTTCCCAGAAATTGCCATAGGAGGAGCTCCTGAAAGCCCCTGGCAGTTTGGGAGGAAAAGGTAAGGGGACGGGTACCTTGTCTTAGTGAAGGATCCCAATGCAATCTGTTCTATCCTATTATCCTATTAGGATATATAAGCAGGACCCCAATGCAATCTTTTATAAATCCTATTAGTTACATAAAGTGTAGGACAGTTTTCATTCTTGTTTTGTTTTGTTCTGTTTGTTGTGCTTGGAATTGAACCTAGGGTCCTAAGCATGCCAGATAAGAATTGACTAATGATCAGTTCTCTGCCCAAATTTTTGATATTATAGAATTTAGCCTCTGAGAATAGTGTGTGTTTGCTGAGGGCAGCAACTTTTTCATGCTTCTCAACTGAAGACAGGAATAGCGATTTTTTCCAGCCATGAGCTGTAACTGTAGCTCCATTAGCTTGGTAGTGAGTTGTTTTTTATTAGTATTATTTTAAAGAGAAAACAGCAAACCAAAAAAAACCAGAATAAAGCCATCCAATCAGAACAAAACAATGAGAGAAACACAAGACTTCAATCAACAATGGCTACCATATGTCATGTTATCTTCAAAACAACTGTCCATACTGTAATACATAGTAAAATCAAGCAAAACAACAGAATAAAACCAATCAAAATGAAATAGTGAAAGTGATCAGGACTTCAAGATAATAGGGGATCAATAATGGCCACCATAATACATCTTGCTATCTTCAAATAGCTGCCTCCAGACATAATAGAATCTAACAAAACAAAGAGAATAAAACCAAACCAAACAAAATAATGAAAATGATACAGGACTTCAAAACAAGACAGCAGGAAATCAACAATGGCTACCACCTCCCATTTTTTGGCATTTCCTCCCCTTTCACCTTCACAATATCTAGTGTACATTTTGGATCCCACCAACTTCTTCAGTTTTTTTTTCTCTGTAATTTTAAAGAGAATAAAACAGAGCCACAAAAACAAATCAAAACAGTGATAAGATGACAGGAAATCTACAATAGACACTAGCTTGCATACTGCCATCCTCTGAACAGCTGCTATTCTTTAGGTTTGCAAAGTTATTCAAACAATACAGTCCCTCTGAATCGGCTGGTTACTCATGGGGGTGGGGCTGGTGTCCTCTCTCCAGCCCATGTACCAGGCAGCTCACAGGCGGGGGCTTAGCTTCCACCTTGACTCTCCCTGATCCGCTCTCCGAATGGCTCACAGGTTGGGGCTTACCTCGGTAGTGACTTCTTGAAGGAAGGGAATAGAAAGAGAAGAGCTTTAGTAATAAGTTTAATGGTGATTGTGGCATGGTAGAGAATCGGAACTTTTACATTATTAGGGTTTACTAATAGTTCTTGGTTAGTTTTATTCCCGAGTATTTGACTCTTTTTGGTTGCAATTGTAAACGGAATTATGTTCTTAATTTGTTCTTGGATTGCCCATTATTACTGCATAAAAATACATCCCATTTCTGTGTATTGATTTTGTTTTAAAATAAAATTTAGCCAGGTGTGGTGGTGCATGCCTGTAATCCCACCACTCTGGAGATTGAGGCAGGAGGATCTCTTCGAGTTCAAGGCCAGCCTAGGCTACAAAGTAATTTCCTGGCCAACCTGAACTGCATAGTGAGATGCTGGCTCAAAATGACAAAAAAAAAAAAAATCAAATTTATTTTAAGTGATACAAACATAAAAATTGTACCCATTAATGGGGTACCATGTAAGATTTCATTTAAACTATATGCAATATATTTTCATTTAAATTATATGCATTATAATTACCACTTGTTCAGTAGTCAGCATTATGGGAGAATCTTACATTTTGAGTTGCAGTGGACCTACCTTCTGCTTCTACTTGAAAGACTCCCTTTAGCAATTGTTGCTACAAATATCTAGTGGTGATGAACACCTTCAACATTTGTTTTTCAGGAAAAGTATTTATTTTTCAATTTTAAGAATATTTTTGCTGGATAGAGTATTCCTGGTTGATCTCTTCCCCCTTTTTAGTATTTTGTGTCATATTTTGTCCCACTCCCTCTGGCCTACAAGGTTTCTCCTGACAAATCTGTTAATCACTTAGGAAAATTTCCTAGTATGTGGTAAATCATTTTTTTCCCTCGCTGCATAAAATTCTTCCTGTTTCTTGACTTTAGAAAATGTTATGAGAATATATCTTGTGTCTTGGGGTGGGTCTCTTGGATTTAATCTAGTTGTGGTTCTATGAATTTCTTGAATTTACACATTCATTTCTTTGTTCGTATGTAGGAAACTTTTCAAATAAGTTCTCTGCTCCTTTCTCTTTCTTCTTTCTCTTTCTGGGATTTCCAGGATAAATTGGATGTTTGCTAGTATTTCATAATTCCACTAGATTCTCTTTTCTTTTCTTCATCTCTTCTTCCTTTTTGCTCCTGTGACTCAATGATTTTAAATGATGTTTTCAAATTCACTGATTCTTTCTTCGGCTTGATCAAATCTTCTATCGAACCCCTCAAATGAATTTTTCATTTCAGTTGCAGTTTTCAGCTACAGAATTTCTACTGTAGTAATTTATTCTCTCCCCCTTTCATACTCATTTTTTAATGAATCATTTTCCTGATTTTATTTTAATTGTATATCTCGGTTTTCTTTCAACTTTTTGAACATCATTATGATGGTTATTTTAAATTCTTTGTTAGCCAGATCATAAATCTGTATTTCTTCAGGGTCATTTTCTATAGTTTTGTTTTGAGCCTTGGATTGTGCCGTGTGGGAAATATGGGCTTTTCATTTTCATTGTTTTCATAATCTTTTGCTAGTATTTTGGCATTGTAATAATAACCACCTGACTCAGCTTTTGTCTACTGGCTTTATATGGAAGGAAGTCTTCCAGTTAGAGTTTCTAGGGCTTCTCAAACCCATTATGATGTTGTGCTCAGCCTGACATCCACCTGCAGAATAAAAGCTCTAGCATATTTTCCTGCTATCTTCCGTTTTTAATGGCTTCTCATACTATGCTACTGGTTCTGTCAGCACTTGAAATTAGAAGACACAGAAACTGGTCCCTCATGCAGCTCCCAGAAAAGCTAGGACATCAGATGCATGAACCACCCTTTTTTTCTAGTTTAAGAAAGGAGCTCCCATTAGAAGAAATCAGGAAGAGATCAGGGCTATTTCTTCCCTGATGTACAATGCTAACACTGTGTAGTACTGGAGAAGGGACATGAATAGATATACAAAATGTGCTGCTTTCCGTGTTGTTTTTAATGGTTTCACATTGGCTTGGCTGCTATAGCTTCTCGATTGGACTCTAGAGTTTTTTCAGTAGCATTATAGTCCAGATATTGTTGGTGAAACTGTTTCTCTGTGGGGGAAATAGGACTTGAAGTCTCCTACTCTACCATCTTGTTAATGTCCTTCCACAAAAACAAAACATCACCTCTCTCTTGACCTGCTCCAAAGTGGTTGGAAAAGTGCTGTGCTTTAGTGAGGTCAGCCACTTTATTTTTCTTTTTTAGTCATAAGAAGAGGAGATCTGCACCTGTTTTCTGTCCTTCAATTACTATTCCCATCAAAATATCTCAAGTGGATTTTGCAGGAAAACAGAGCTCTAGCACATCCACTCCTCTCAGGTCAGGGGATTTTGTTTGTCATAGATTTGTGTCTGGGGCATCTGGAAAGGAACAAGGATATAAGTCTGAATCTGGACATAGAGCTTCGTGGGTTTGGCTGCCATTCTTCTGACAATGGCATAAGCAGCTGATCTGTTTTGCTGTCCCAGGAAAATTCCACTTGTATAGTTCACAGTCCCTAGTCTAGTCTTTTAGTTTCACCTAATACACAAAATGAGCTATCCCAGGTCTTCACTAAGGAGCCTATTCACATGGAGTGTCCAGATAATTAGCTGCAGTGGTAGAGCATCTTCAGCAAGTACCTGGGCAAAGAAATCTTCCCAAGATCTCAGGTGGAGCACAAGACTGTATGTGCAGAGACCAGGAGTGGAAGGCTTCCTCCAAGAAATGGAATGACTTTACCATGTATAACCCCACTGGCTCAGTGGGTGCACTAGCAGAGTTTTATATTTACTGTTTTTTCACTCATCACTCTTCCCTATCTTTCTCCCACTCCTCCAAACCTGAAGATTTTCAAAGATGGTGAAACCATGTTTTGCTTCCATGTTTCACCACCACCCTTCTCCTAAGCCTTTCAGTGAGGATAAAGCCAGTGGCTCCAAAATTGGCCTGGGGGTATCTTCTTCCCAACCCCCAAAAAACTTCTACTTTTCCTATAGTTTACTTTCTCTAGCTAAGATGTCTAAGATATTCAATTAAGGAATACAGAGAACTATGTTAATGACTGGTTATTATAAGATGGTATCTCCTTGAAGGATATTTACAAATCACAAGTGAGTGTAGCCAGCTGTCATGGCACGTACTTGTCATCCCAGCTGCTCAAAAGCCGGAGGCAGGAGGATCAAGAGCCAGCTTGGGCACCTTAGCAAGATCCCCTCCGTCCCTTCCCTCCCATTATCCAAAGAAGAAAAGATTGGAAATATATGCAGGATGGGGCCGATTCCTAACCAAAGGTCTGCACTGCAAACGCTTGCTCGGCTGTTATGTTGGGAAGGAAGGAAGGTAAAGAAGGAAGCGGAAGTTTCCAGGGTAACAGCAGATTCCACGTTTACCGGAAATCAATCCAAACCAGCTTCCTGCTCCTGCCAGATGCCACCTAGTGTGCCGTGGATCCACTTATCCTGTTGCTTTGGCTTCTCTGTGGCTCTGGATGGATGAACTCACCCGAGCTTCCTTTAACTTATGGGGATTGTTACCTCTATCACCTGACAGACGCTAAGAGTTAAAGGGAATGAAGGGAGCATTGAGAAGTTCCCAACAGCGAGTTCAGATTAGTAGGCGTGGGAAGGATGCAAAAGGAAGAAGTTAAAATTTCCCAGTCCTCCCCTCCACCTAGTTTTATTTTTAAAAAATCAACATCTTTGCTAATGAAATCAATAAAATGAAGCTAGCTAAGCATGGGCTACAATTTCCTCTTTGCAGACACATTCTAGAATAAAATTCCACTGTATAAGAAGCTTCCCTGGGGCTTGAGATGAAAACAAGGTCATTTTCCCAGGAGACTAGCCCGTCGAGCAAGCGTTTTAAATAAACAAACTGCCTGGCTTTTGCTCGAAGCAAGCGGTAGTTATCAAGATTTACTGCAACTGACTTTGGACCTCATCCAAATGTTGCAAACTTCTTATTAGTTAAAATGGAGTCTCTCTGTTGGCACATGTAATAGAAAAGCCTCTCTTTTAATTCTGGGAGACTCAATTAGCTGCCCTCTCACCCCTACCATGGACCACTAAGCATCTTAACAAGAAAGGCAAGTCCTTTCTGTAAGCATTAAGAAGGCCATTGCTATTCTCATAAAACAATGCACCATTCACTTATAATAGCATTCGCATAGCCTTTTAAGTAAGTGTTTTAAGAAATGTAGCCACAGACATATGTATATGGTGGTACAATCTTAGTTGCGTAATCAAAGTAATTTCCATAAACATGATATGATTTTAATATTTTTTCTTTTCCCAATCAGCTGTAGTGTAGGCAAAACAGCCAGCTGTGAGCCAGGGGAACTGGTTTGGACCTTTCCTCTACAACTTGCATTCAGGATCCTCATTTGCAAAATAAAGAAGGTATATTCACACAATCTCAGAATGTCCTTTTTAATCATAACATTCTTGGAATCTATAGTCTTCCATTCTTCTCCGGAATGTGAGAAATGACCCAGAGTTCCAAGAAGACTTGGCTGCCCGATACCCGCCTTACTACTGACTATTTAAACACAGGCATGTGTGGTGAAAGTGTAACCTGGACACAAGACTCAGCTTTCAGAGGCATCTAATAAGTGACCCTAGAAATGGCTGAGGCTGCCTGGCTTTCTATGACAGCTAAACTTAGTGGTCAACTTGACTGGCTTAAGAGCCTCCTGGGGAGATATCTCTTTCAGAGGGGTGTTCCATACAATAGTGAATTAATGCACTATTAAAAGGTGGGGCCCATTTGGAAGTAGGTCACTGGGGATAGGCCGAGGGCAATCTTTTCAACCCACTCCATCCCCCATCTGCCATGTTGTGAGCAGCTTTGCGCCTCCATGTCCTTCTGCGATGATGTTACTGTCTTGCAGCCAGTCATGCACTGAAGCCTCTGAAGCCATGTTAATCCTCCTCCTCTAGGTTCCAGGCATTAGGTATTTCGTCCCAGCAGTTAGAAAGCTGACCAATATACTTTAGTAGAATGAAAAGACACAGGATACGGAAGAAGAGCTGAGAGTGAAAAGCCTGAATCTCATTCAGATAACAAATAAAGTGATTCTTGTTTTTGAAAATCTCAACTGAAAATGGGGTATGGTAGGATGAAGATGAAGTGAGACCCTGGGACCAGTACTTGGATTTGGTACAGGATCCTGCATTATAGGTTATGGCACCCTACAGGCTCCAGGAAATCCCCACCCAGCCTGGCACGTATGAGAGGACATTTAGAGGGACTTTTCTTTTTTCCCAGAATTGGAAACTAGGGCTGAATGTTGGGGTCAAAGAGTGCCACATCGCTAGGTCCTATTGAGTGATGACAAGCTTATCACTCCAACCTCCTGCTTTTATAAGACATGGCAAGCCTGCCTCTGATCATTAGCTACATCTTCAAGTCTACCTTCACCTTCAGGGCCTGTATGAGAAAGCTAGGAAGAAGGATAATAGTGAACTTAGGTATCATCAGCTCATTGGAAAGTTTTATGATTTTCTTTCCACTTTCAATGAAATAAGATACAAAAGAATCACTTCATCAGGTGAAGGGGTACCTGCAAAATGTGAGGAATGCCATTTCATGCTCTGGATAGGTATTTTTTTTGTTTTAGGATTTACTCATCCTCACAGGTGGAATGATTGAAAAAAAAAACTTTGCTTACATCCCCCAGAATTTTCAAGACCTGCATGAATATGAAGCATTTGGGGAAGCCTGAAGGCATGAGTCTTGCTGGGTGGAATTGATGGTGAAAGAGTTAAGATTGTGGTGTATTGTTCTTGGGAAACTGGAGAAATTGCTCACCTTAACAGGTTTTCTACATGGCTATAGTATGTGTAAGAGGATCTTTTGTGAGGCTCCACATGAATGACCAAAAGTGACAAGGACAGAGGATGGAACCAGAGGAAGAGAGATGTTCAGGTTTATCCAAAGAAGACCCATTCAGGCTTTCAATAGTCTCGGCTTCCTTAGTGGCTGCCAAAATTCTTGTACTAACCAATAGAAAATGGTGAAGGTGATAGAATATGCCTTCCTGGATTTTAGTACCACCCTGAGATCAAAATTTACAACTCACCAACCGACTCCACTGCATCCTTGGCTTGCATGCTCTGGTGAAGAAAGGTCATATAAGGGAGCCCACATGCAGTGAGGAAATCCACTAACTCTCAGGAAATCCACTAACTCACAGGAGTCCATGTTTTGTCCATAACTACATGAGCTGAAAAGTAAATTCTGTCTGAGTGAAGTATTCAGATGAGAATTTTTAGGCTTCATGAGAGACTTTAATCTCTTGGCTGTCTTAAGAGCTTTAGCAAATAGTCATGAACCCCACAATGATGGTTTGGACAATGAACGATGTATACAGTGATTATTCCGTAATATTATAACAGCTGAAAATTACTATTGCCCAGTGACTGGTAGCCAGGGTAACTGTCTTAGTGAAATACATTACTCATGCGTTTGTGGTCATGTTGCTGTAAACAAATCCACTATGCTGCCAGTCCTTCAAAAACTTTGGTGCAGGCAACTATGCAGAGTTATGTAATACTTGATAATGATAGTAAATGACTATGTTGCTACTTTAGTGGAAAGTATACTCCTACTTATAAAAAATTATTTACTGAGAAACAGTAATTTTGTGCTTCACTGGCAGCTGCTCATTACATCTCACTCTTACCTTGTCTCTGGATTGTACCATCTCGGTTTGAAAGCACAAGCTGTGGTGTTCATTTAGCTTTGTGTAATAGACTTATTATTTGGAACATAGTTAATCCTATTCAGTATCTGGAACATAGTCAATCCTGAAGGAATCTTAAATGCTGTGATTATAATAGCTACTATGATTATTATTTAGCAGTAGCAGCAAGGATAGCCCGATGATTCCCCTACAGTGGTGTCAATTGAAGGGTTGAAAATAAAGGCTCCTCAAACATAGATGGCAGCAGAGGAATAATGATAATGGAAGAGCCAGTGGGATTTGTTCTAGAATATTTTCCACAAGTTTCCCAAAAGAATAACTGTGATGACATAGGAAAGCAATGAAATTTGGGCTCCATTTTCTATCAAAGATGCTGAAATCTTTAGCTCCTGGAGTGCCTTTGGCTCCACAGGTCATCTCATTTCCCAGACATCATAAGTATCCTAGAATTGAGTAGTTTAAAGAAGGGGAGGACATCAAAACATTGACCACTTATATTAGTTAGCTTTCTCATTGATGAGACACAATATTAACATCACAACTTAAAGGAGAAGAGGTTTAATTTGGCTCACAGTTTCAGAGGATTTGATCCATGCTTGGCAGGCTACAAGGCAGAAACATCATGGTAGAAGGGTGTGGTGGACGGAAAGTGTTCGCCTCATGGTATCTAGGAAGCAAAGAGCAGGGGAAAAGCCAGAGAAGAGGTAGCCAGGCACTTAATGTGGTTTCCAAGGTCACAACCAGATGACCCCCCAACACACCCAGAAGTGTGTTTTACTAATCCCAGATTAATGCCATTAAGCTTAACTGCCACACCATCAAAATCCCATTTCCCTGATACTACTCTGTTACAGCAGATGCAAACAAGGCACACAGAGAGGTTAAGCAATTCAGATTGAGAGAATCAGAAAACTGAGATTAAGTCTGAGTAGGATTTCTGGTTCAAATAGTGAGTCATGCCTTTAGCAAGTTCCCTTGCTTTGAAATAAAAAAGCACACCAAAAATTACAATCAGAATTAATCTCCTGTAGCCCTGGTAAACAGGAAAGATTTTTATCAGTGGGAAAGAAATTCTAAGGAATTTCTGGAAAAGATAAGGAAGGTAGAAAAGAATTTCTGGGAAAAGCAATCCTATCTGAGACCTATTACACAGATTCAGTCAAAAGAGGGCATAGAATACCTAGACAAGAGGTATTTCAACAAAAGTCAGGAATCATCCCACGTTTAGAGGTGGATGGCAGAGCAGTGACACTGGGGCATCACAGGGCTGTGGCAGGACAATCAATGATAGGCTTCTTGAGTAAGTGGGACTCTAGGGCCTGAGACTTCTAGGAAGGGCAGTGAGGCTTGGGTCAACAGATAACTTGGGTCATGAGATGATGCAGAGAAAAAGAAGAGAGTCCCAGCTGAGCACAACATTTGAAGTTTTATTCAACGTTCTTTGAAATTTCATGATATTCAGTCACAATGTATGCTTTAAAATTGTCAACACTGATATAATTTTTCAACAAATCCAAATTTTGGCATACTTTAAGGGGTCTATTTTGACATAAGCATTAAATCTTTAGAAAACATCAACCAGGAACATAATTGCTCTTACAATATTTCCATTTTAGGTGAAGCTACCACAGGCAGAAAGAATTTCTGGGATGCCTTTGGTCTTTGTGGTTGAATAGTATTACTCTGGATTTGGAAAAAAGAAAAAGCTGATTTCAAGAGTGGAACAAGGGTGATTAAGAACATCTTAGTAATTGTAAAACTGCCCATAATAATGGGGACAATGTACAGAGAAACAGAAAGCTCAGTCTGGAAGGCAGGAATGTAAAATGTGATCAAAATGACTCAGGACAAATGTTCAGTAAATAAGTGAAATTTATCAAATTTAAAGTAAAATTTCTAGCATTTGAATAAAAGATTTGCTCTATGAGTTTTCTTCTGTTACTGAAATCCTTTTTGAAAATCATTACAAAAGGCAATTTTATTTCACTGAGGGGAAAACATGACTGTTTTTCCTTTTTAGCTCTTTACTGGAGAAAATTGCAAACCTATATCCAAGTGGAGAGATAAGTGTACTGAACTCCACATAGTCATCAGCTGCCTCAATTATGACTGAATCATAGCCAATTATTTTTCTTCTTATACTTCCATATACTCCTCTATCTCATGTGATTATTTTCAATAAATCCCAGATATCATATTCTTACACCTGTAAGTATTTTATTGCATATCAAAATCAATGACCACTTCTTAATGTCATCATTGTGCTGCAAATTTATTATTAGCACAGTCAGGTGAGAGCTCATCCTTCGTGGTAGAGACGCTGAGAGAAAGAAGCTTATGCGAACTGTTGAATTGCTCAGTAATATGTTTATACAATAGACTGCTATTTTGGAAGCAATTGTAAGTCACTCGTCTGCATTGTTCTGTTGTATTCCATTGCTAACTGTATTACAATGTACATGGCTGTTGCAGTGTAGATGAATATGTTAGTTGTCTCTGGTCTGGAGCGCTAGGACAGTGATAGTGTGAACATTCTTATATAAACCTTTAAGCCTTTTAAATATACACCTAAGGTAGAACTACTGAGTCATAGGAGTGGTTATGCTTTATTTCATAAGACCCAGCCAAACAGCTCTTCAAAGTGGTCTTAGCAATATACCTTCCTAAGTGTAGTATATTCCAGCTCTAGTTGCTCCTCTTCCTCCTTGATCCTTGCCTTTATCTTTTCGTTTAACCACTCCGTTGGTATGTAATGGTATGACAGTGTGATTTTGATCTGTACTGTATTTTTGGATGATTTGTAAATTGAGTATCTTTGGACACGCATGCTGGCTTTTTGGTTTTCTTTTTTGTGACATGCTTTCTCAAGTTGTTTGCCCATTATGTCTATTTGGTTGCTTGCATTTTTCTTGCTGACTTAGAAGAGGTCTAATATATAGATATGTCATTTGTAGGATAAGAAATTTGCAAATGTTTTCTGCCATCCTGTGAGTTGTCTCCCCGCCCCCTTTTGTCTTATTGAGACAGGGTCTCACTATGCAGTTCAGGCTGGCCTTGGGCTCACTTCATAGCCCAGGCTGGGCTTGAACTTCCAATGATCCTCCTGCCTCAGGCTCCCAAGTGCTGGGAATTATAGGAATGTACCATTGCACCCAGCTGAGTTACCTTTCCATTTAATCTAATTTAGCGTTTTATTACTCAGGATAAAATCTAAGCTTTATAGTAACACAAACATGCAAACAAAAAAAAACTAAAAACATTCAACTAAAATCAAACAGATATTTATTTCTCTCTAGGATAATTGTTTAGAAATAGGCATTCTAGGTTGGTACAAGCTCTATTGCACAGTTATTTTCAACTTTGGCTTCAGATGTTGTCTTTACCTAAGCTTAGTTAAGTCTGAATCTCTATCATGTATCGCATTATGTTCACAGTCTATGGGAAGAAAAGTAGTGACAAGAACATGCTCAGAAATTTTCAAATTGGGTATTAGAAGTGGTCCAGTGGCTTCTGTTCAATAGCTATTAACTCCAAATTAAGTATGGGGCCACCACTAATTAAGGGTTGCATAGTCTCTAGTTGCGTGGACACAGGCCTGGCTAATACTCTCTTGCTATAAAGAAAAGGAGGAATGAATTGGGGTGGGTGGTAACTATCAGGTTTATATCATCTATGTTCTCTCTTTTAAGTGAGTAACCTATGAGGAGAGATGTAAAGTTACCAATATACAGAGGTACACATTGTAGGGATGAAGGACTAATAAAGGTGAGAGAATTGAGAGGTTTCCTAAAAACATAGCTTTGGCAAAAGAAGGTTCAGAATTTCAATTCCAACAACTGGTAGATGTATAGAAGAGACTCAATGTGAGTGAAGCATTCAGCGAACCTGAAGTATTGTAAGGTATTAGGGTTGGGGTGAGAAAATGAAACCAGAGGCCGGTGACGTACGTGACTAGAGGCCGAACTCGGGATCTGACAGGATGGCTCTGGGCTGCCCCGCAGGATCATCGAGGAAACCCAGCGCTTGCTGGCAGAGCCAGATCCTGGGATTAAAGCAGAACCAGAAGAGAGCAACGCCCGTTCTTTTCACGTGGTCATTGCTGGTCCCCAGGATTCCCCCTTTGAAGGAGGGACTTTTCAACTTGAACTATTTCTGCCAGGAGAATACCCCATGGCGGCACCTGAAGTATGTTTCATGACCAAAATTTATCATCCTAATGTAGACAAGCTGGGAAGAATATGTTTAGATATTTTGAAAGATAAATGGTCGCCAGCACTGCAGATCCGCACAGTTCTGCTATCGATCCAGGCTTTGTTAAGTGCTCCTCCTCCAGATGACCCATTAGCAAATGATGTAGCGGTGCAGTGGAAGACCAGCGAAGCCCAAGCCACGGAAACAGCTAGAGCATGGACTAGGCTATATGCCATGAATAATGTTTAAGTCGATCTGATCATCAGTTTGTGACACTTCTCCTGTTCTGCCAAGACTTCTTCCTTTTTGTTTGCATTTAATGGACACAGTCTTAGCAACATTACAGAATAAAAGCCCAGACATTTTCGGTCCTTGGGTGATTAAATGCACATTAGCAAATCTATGTCTTGTCCTGATTCACTGTTGTAAAGCATGAGCAGAGGCTAGAAGTTTCATCCAGACTGTTGTGAAACGCTGAAAAGCAGTGGCCCTCTGCTTTTATTCATTTCCCCCATCATGGTTTAAGTATAAAGAACTGTGAATGAAGGTAGTTGTCAAGGTTAGCTGCAGGGGTATGGGTGTACTTTATTTTATTTTATTTTATTTTATATTTTGAGGGAAAAGGTAGTTTTAAAATTTTATGGGCTCCCCACCTCCACTTTTATGATCTAATGCATTGGTTAAAAAGCAGCTAACCAGTTCTTTTAAGATATGCTCTCTAGCCAAGTCTAACTTTATTTAGACACTGTAGATGGACAAGCTAATTGTTCGAACCAAAATGGGAACATTAACAACTTCACAGCCCTCACTAATAACATCGTGATTTTGCAGTCAAATATAGATTCTCTCCTTCAGAAAAGCTTGTGACCATTTTGTATGGCTTGTCTGGAAACTTCTGTAAATCTTATGTTTTAGTAAAATATTTTTTGTTATTCTGAAGAAAAAAAAAAGAAGAAAGCAAATGAAACTAGAAAGATGTGTTGGAATCAAACCACAAGGAGGCTTGGGCTATTGTTCTTAAGGAGTGTCGACATTTTCTAGCTGTCAAAAGCAAATATTTGAGGTCTTGCGAAGTATCTGTTGATCTGTAGAAGTGTGTCTTTGGTTTTACAGATAACTAAGTCTTTTATCTTCCACTTTGTTGATACAGACTGAAGTAATTCAGTAGTATGTTGAAATTCAGCCTTAATTTTTCCATTTTTTCAAGAAATTAAAATAAACTATGCAGTGCAATAATTTTGCTTCAATTACCCCAGAGAATAGTGGAGTGGAGGGTCGAGTGTCAAATAGGACAGCCAAAAAAATCTGTATGAGAACAGGGCTATCTCTCGACCAAGAGTCCAAATGAAGATGTAAACAACCTAAAATGAGTTGGGCTCCAATACGATATTTTAATGTGATGTTAAAAGCTGACTAAGG
The DNA here is from genome assembly GCA_004027455.1 of Hydrochoerus hydrochaeris. NCBI lineage: Eukaryota > Metazoa > Chordata > Mammalia > Rodentia > Hydrochaeridae > Hydrochoerus > Hydrochoerus hydrochaeris. Next base: position 29,984 of record PVLA01001866.1, read on the forward strand.
CTTTCATGAACTTGAACTTGAGTCTGTGCAGTAAATTATCAAGGGGTGTAATTGGAGTCACGTCCTTCCTACGTCTGTAGGGAAATTCTCTTTTCCATTGATGAGAATTGTGCATAAAGATCATGGGAAGAGCATGGCCCTGGAGTTTCCTCTTAAACAGCCTGTAGGATTTGTTGTGGTTACTTTAATGCACTGGTCCTTGGAGACACAAATTTCAGTTCTGCCTCTACCTACCACAGGCTGAAAATAACAAAGGTTGGGGGTGGGACCCCTGGGAGGATGCAGATATCTTTTCATTCTTTCTTCTTTATCTATGATTGATTTATTATCAAAGAAGAAACTTCTTGCTCCATGAACACCAAATCATTAAAATGACGACAACAGGATTCCAACTATTGGAGGGGAAAAAGTCCTGTAACTGATTTCTCTGAGAGTTGGACTTGCTTTGGGAACTTAAGGTCAACTCCTTAAGCCATTGGGACACTGTGAGTTCTGAAACACATTTATGTGTCAGAACATTTGTCTGGGGATGTTTAGAAAATTCTGTAGGCATGGCAACAGCGTTTTCACTCAGAGATTGTCTTGAGTTAAAAGGCAAATGATGGGGAATTATAGACTAGAACTGTGAGATTGGGGTAAAGTAAAGCAGAGAAAGATATTTCCAAAGATGGTGATCATCTGTGTCCTTGCCCAGCTCTCAGCAAAGCCAGCTGGACAATTGCTCTGGGCCTTCCCCTATCTCCCTCTGCCTGTTCAGTTACTAGGGCTAGGTTTTGATTTTGAGATACAAGTTTATCTTCTGAGGTTCTGGCCTGTACTCTTTTCTCACCTGATATTTTCCTTCTCTGATTATTTGGGAGTAGAATTAGCCATCCCTTGGTTATCAATTTCTGCTCCTTTTTAAAGAAAATAAACATGCCTGGTTATTTCTATCAGATGATCAGTGTCAGATGCGGCATATGTTCCCGTATATCACTAAGAGAATAAAACATGAAGCCAGAAATCTTCTCTGTGTGCAAAATATTTTCCTTTGCTAACTGTAGAATTTCATACATGGCAATATTTTTGAGGAGAGGTGAGTATGTAAGTGTCATAGAGTCAGAAAAAGCAAGGGAGAGTGGGCAGATGAAATGTCTTTGCTGAAGAGCTTTTAGGAGATCGAATACATGCTGCAAAGATTTTTTATGTCTGTCTTAGAGAATAAATATATTGAGTTAGCTATTTCCTAAGATCCAGTTTGCTTCAAAACAGTCCGACATTTCAAACATTTGTCCTGGAAGAATGAACTAGACTCTTCTAAAGCCCTTGGTATACATTAATTTATTTAATCTTCATAATAAATTTATGAGGCAGATACTGTAATCATTTTGATTGGGTGTCAAATGAGACACAAAGAAATTAATTTGTTAAGGTCTTAGAGATGCTGAATTGTGAGACTGAAATTTAAAACTAGGGGATCTGGCCACAGAGTCTAATTTCTTAACATGACATTGTAGTACCGCATGCGATGACACTGGAGCAGACACCTACATGGTGACAGGAGAGACCCATGAAGCTTTCTGGGGGAAAAAAACCCCAGGGAAGAGAAAACCTATGTGTGGGATACATGTCGCCCTTTCCAAGCACGCAAAGGCTAACGTGACTGAGTGGAGCACTGGTAACAGGAAGATGTAAAGACTATGGGCCTTGATAAGGATTTCGGTTTTGTCGAGAGGAAGAGGAAGGTTTAAAAAGAGATATGATATGATGTGATTTATGATTTAAAATAATATCACGGCTGCTGTGTGAAGGCCTGATGAAATCTGAGAACATAATATTGACTACAAAATAATTTTTCAATTCAGTAAGAAGCTACTGATACAATCTTGTATTCAAAATGGCCAACACTAGCTAAGTGATGTCTTTGACTATGGCGAGACTTGACACAGGGAGCCCCAAAAACCATTCTGTTGACCTCCTCATTGAGGTGAAGGTCATTAGGTTATCAGCACCTAGCACTTGGATGCAGCTGGTGTGTGGCTGGGGGGACTTCCAGTGGCCCATAGCTGGCTGTGTCCTTGATGCTCAAAAAGGCTACGTCAGAGTCCCACTATGTCCACTATTACCTTTCTAGTGGCTTGGTCACCTTCCTGAATTTGGGGCCACTACTGAGCAGCAGGAAAGGCAGGCACATGTTCTTACTGCCATAGTAGAAGCTTGCTTCTGGGTCTGCTTAGCTATGGCAGAGCCGGAGGTGGGAGCCTGTCTAGAACTGCTGAGAAATCTGGTATTCAGCTCTGCAGGAGCTGTCTTATTAAGAAAGATTTCCTTTAGTAACCCATACATAAATGTTTCGATATTCTAACAATTGGTACAGCTGCATCCATCGATACTGGGACTCAGGCCATAAAGGAAAGATCAGAGAGACTTAATCAGATTCAAAATGTATTGGGATGACAGATTCAAAAGATTTGCTAATCAATGACATCTAGGGTGTGAAACACACATTAAATATGACTCTGATTGGAAGACTGCGGAAAGGAGTAAGCTTTTGTGACTGGGAATGAAGCACAGGGTTTCAGACACAACAATAACTTTCCAAAGCCCGTTAGAGACCCAAGTGGAGCTTCAAGTATCTATTTGATCTCAGCATTTGGAGTGCAACATTAGAGCTTTTTCACTTATATAATTTAAATGATTAGCTCAAGAACTTGGGAAACGATTACAATTTATTCAGAATCGTGCCTCTTTTAAAATAAGATTTGGATATATTCGTGACCACCTGCCTAGTTCAATGTTCATTCACAAAAAGAAAGAAAAGCAAACTTCAAAATCTGTGTAAAAGCCCGCATCATAACCCTGCTTTCAGATTAAGCTATAGGAAATACAAAAAGAAAACCATACATCACTTATTAACATAAGAAGTCTCTCTACTACTGATGTATTTCTTGAAGATGCAGGAGCTAAGGGAGATTAAATCGAGCTTTGATAGAAAAATCTCACTTTAACAAGTGAGATGATACTCTACTTTCATTTGTCAGGTCTTAATTCATGTATTACTGGAAAGAAAGTGTAATTTTAAGGTGAGACGTGGAAGACTCAAAGAAAAAGAACACTAGATTTCCATGATATATCAGGCTCAGAAAATAACACCAAGTGGACATTTTAAAACCTGAAATGAGGTTTAGTCAGTGGTAGAACTTGCCTAGCATACATAGGCTCTGGTTCTGATCTTCAGCACAGAGATAAGTTTAAAAAACTCAACATGAAACAAAAGAGAAACAAATAATACAGTTCGAGTCAACAGATCTGAGAAAGGAATCTCAGAAGAGTCATCACTGAATGATTTCATTCCATTTCTTTCAAAATGTCTTTTCTTGCATTTTAACTGAGGTGATATTATAAAAGAAGAATCCAGAAACTACAGAGAGTATAAAAAATTTTTTTAATAAACTGTTCAATACAGTATTTCTATTTGGGGCCCCTTAAGAAGTTAGGAAGCTGAAGAAAGTGACTGTCACTCTTGGGAACTCAGTCTTACAAGAGACAGGACTTAACTTTTCTCCAAAGACCCCTCGTCCAGTTCTGCCCAACCATCTGCCATATGGAAGATCAGGAATCATTATGAAGGACCAAGGAACTCAAAGGAGTCTGCTTTGAAACAGATAAACCTAAGAAGTTTGCCTTATGCTTCCTAGGTGCAGTACCAAGAAGAAAAGAGAAGGTTGATGCAAGACATGTGTTTAACATTATTTTGCTTTCCCCTCCCTTTTCTTAGCTTTTTCAAACAGGAACAGAACCAGGGAGATCTGTGTTTTTACCAGTTAAGCATTTCAAATGGGCTCATTCCTCAAATTTTGCATTCAAAGCACATTACTATTAATGGACCTCGTGGGTTCAAATTGACAGAAATGAACACGTAAGTACTGCTCCGTTCATGTCTTCAGCATAACTTTGCAAATTCTACAAGTGCGAAACAAGTGTATGCCACAAATTCTCTGTTTGGGATGTTATTGTTTATTAAGTGCTATTTCTCAAATAGGAATACCCTTTAGTGCATTAAAATATAACACAAATTATTGTGCTCCAGCTCTGGTTCAGTCTAACAGTGCTCAGTGCCCCAACCACCAACACTTGGTGAAAGACTCTGTGGAGGGTCATCGTGGCGTCATGATTCCAATGTGTTTTGGTTTCCTTCTAGAGTCATAAACTGCACCTTGGGCACGATGAGGGAAGAGTTGTTCCTTCGGATGGAGTTGTTCCTCCTCATGGAATTGTTCCTCCTCATTGAGTTGCGCTTCCTCAGAGAATTCTGGTGGGACAGCTCACTCTTCTGGAGGGTCTGGATAAGGATGGATGGCTTCTCATCCAACTCCCGGGCACTGCACCGTGGAGCAGCCACCTTGACAGTGTTGCCAAATTTGGAGTAATCCACTGAATACACACCTTCTTCCTCAGTCACAATAGACACAAAGCGATGGCCCCACTGAATCTCCTCTGCAATGTAGGAGGTTCGTGCCTGTGTGGTAATGCCGGTAGTTTCAACCACACCTTCTAGAATAACTATGACCTCCAGATCTTGGCTGTCGAGGTCAGTGGCTGAGATATCATACAGGGGGCTGCGCTTGTCAATCACATGGCAGATGATCAGAGGGGCCACCAGGAAAATGTTATTACTCTCGATTGGGTTGTCCACGGGAATGTCCAGTTGGTGAATAGGCACCACCTCTCCTTCAGGGGTGGTCGTCTTCTTGACCACCTGGATGCGCACAGAGGCACTGATGATCATGCTTTTCCTCAGGTCCCCCACTCGGAACATGAAGCAGAGCTTGCCATTTCGGACAGCAATCACTGCATGGCGGCTGAAAATCAAAGTCTCTGCCCTTCTGTGAGCCTGAGCTGTTTTCATGAAAATACAGCCTAACATGACCGCGTTGATGATCAGACCAACAATGTTCTGGAGGATCAGCACTGTGATGGCCAGAGGGCATTCCTCTGTCATCATCCTCCCTCCAAAGCCAATGGTCACTTGAACCTCAATGGAGAAGAGAAAAGCAGAGGTGAAAGACCTGCAAAGGATGACAGCAGAAAACAAGGCCATCAGGGAAAAGTTTGGAAGAATGAAATAGTATTCCAAGCTTGACTTTTCATTTTCTTCTTCTACAGGCTATAAAATGTTTGGGGAGTGACTACTCAATTTAGCCCACCAAATGCTTACTTTGAAAAACCAGTATGCTCTCCCCTTCTTTTCTCTCTCCTCCTTCTCCACATGCATCTATCCACCTACCTTCAGACTCTAGAGCAAAATTTCATTAATGTTGTCCAGGGATTGTGTGCAACATGGATGTGATAAATACACACAAAAATATGAACTATATCAGTAAGCATATTTTACTTTGTGAAATACTTTATTTTCACAAAGAATTAGTGTACTTTGTGGGGAATTTTTATTATGTACTACCAGGTAAATTTTTATTATGAATCACATATCCAGGTTTAAGAGACTTGAGCCCTATAAACTGAGGAACCAGCAAATTTTTATTTCTGTAGAACTTTTAAAATCATAATCATTAGCTAACATGTATTGCATACCTTCTATAGCGAAAGCAGAGCACAAAAACCTGCCACTCCAAAACACTAGTATTTTTAATAAAGAGTATTTTTCTACTTGGAAAGAAAATTATTTATTATCTTATTTTGTTCATTAAGTGGTCTAGAGAATTGGAACAATTAAAGGAAGCATTTAAGGCAGAGATTAGCAAATGTCTGTATCGAGATCATACATTAATAGGAACTTCAGCACTCTCAATTCTGGCCTGAAAGAAGCAAAGCGAAGATGTTAGGATTTTCTTGAGAGACTTTTTCAAGTTACACATCTCACTAAATGTACACAGAATTCGTAGGCTCCAGGAAAGACTGAGGGTAAAATGCTTTGAAAAGCTCCCAGGTGATTCTGATTTATCCCCAGCAGAGAAGAGCCACATCTGGTTATTATTAATTTATTCACTTAATTCCATACCCAGCACTGCAGTAGTAACATTATTAGTCCTATTTTCTGCCACCCAATGTCAAACATCTCAAATTTTAAAGAAGACAAAGCATGCATCAGCCAGGTGCCAAAGCATCGTCTATTAATTCCAGGCACAGTGAGTAAGCAAAATGTTCAAACATTTGAGTCCTTAGTACACACAAAGCACTTTAGCATGAGTCAGGAAGGGCGAACAAGACATTGACTGGCTTTTAACTAGAGTGTAAAAGCTGCCCTTTTTCCTCTCTTATTGCTGAAAGGATTTATGGAAAACTACAATGATAGCTTTCTGCACTAACTTCACACCACAAGATATATTCTGTAGTCTAAATATACAGCAGAGAATAGAAATGAACATGAGAGAAGAGGCATGAGCACTATTTTGATTTCTAACAATGATCCATAATTCAAGGAGCAGTCTAATGATGAATAGCCCCACGTTTTAGTGATTTAAGAGACTATTTATGGACCATATTTTCATATCATATATTTTATGAAAAAAATTTAATCCTAATCACTATTGATTATTTCTTGTCATGCTAAACAATCTCAAGAGATAAACCTATCTGTTCTTTTGTTTTGTACAGAGAGAGCTAGATTGAATACTAGGGACAAACAGGAAATATTTTCTATCTTCCAACTCAGAAAGTCATATACACAAGGAAGAAAGTGAGTCACCCTAAAAGAATGGCCAAATGCTGCTTGAAAATACTGGTGAGTATCCACTGAACAAAAGTTGTTTCCAACTTTGACAATATGGCCACATACTGAATTTATGAAAGGGAATGAAATGCAAGCAATTAGAATTTTTATTACTTATCTTTTAAACTCTTTATGGGAGAGAACAGGAGTGTTTCTATTTGTATACTTTTATTGGAAACATTTCTACATAATTTGCTATAATTGAACTGTTGAGATTTAAGTGCAAATTGTACCGTAACAATTAAACTCAGTAAGAATAGAAATCACCTTAGAAGATGTCATATAGTTTTAAGATGTGCAATTCAAAACACTAACATTGTTACGTTGACAGAATCATCTTTGTTCCATTGTTTTGTTGACATCATTTATCATAGTTCACACCAGCGGGAATGCACCTAAGAAATGATTATGTTTCATAACATTTTATTTGAAAAATAGTATGTAGCAGGAAATAGTTTTTAATAGCCAGTGAACTCTGTAAAATTCTTTTAAAAATTATTGAAGGGATATTTCTTTTAATGACATTTATTTCTAAAATTGGTAAATGATTTTTTACATAGAAAAAGGTAAGCAGAATTGATCATTTATTTTCAAGGTTTATTATTATCATTTCTTTTATCTCTTCTCATCAATATCAACTGCATATTTACCAAAAACTTATAGTTATATGAAAATGATTCACCAAGATCAGTGCCAGTAAGTTTTCCTATAGGGAAATACAATATTGTGGATGATGATATTTGACTGTCAAATCCCTATTAAAACCAGAATTTTGTTTCCTTTATATCTAGTGTACTGATGATCAGCTATGTTTTTTATTTACATTTTCTCTGAGACAAAATTTTGTGATAAGTTTGAGAAAAGAAAATAATATCTACTCAGCAGTAAAGGCAATACATCAATTTTAATATAACTTTCTCTCACTAAGATCTAAGCTGAAATCTGTGGCATGTGATCTCCAGACACTGATGCTGCACCTCTCCTTAAAATGCTGGCATTGCACTTACTTAGCACATGGAAGGGCAGCAAGTTCATACTCCTGTACTTGCTCCTCACAGTGTGGTATACTCGTTTCTTAAGATTTCATGTTGCTAAAGTCTCATTCTTTACAGTTTCCTGGATGTAACTGTGTTTGCTCAAGTTTCTTTGCTTTGCAAATTATGTGAATTTAGAATATTATTCAGAAAACATTCTGGAAGTTTTTCTAGTACTGTTACTACTGTTATACTTCAAAGTGAACATTTTTGCAACTGATAAACTGTGTCTTCCATCTCCAAAAACAAATTTAGTAGCCAATCACTCCAACAAAGTTAGAAGCAAATCCATGTGAAAGGATGAGTGAACTACTGCAATCAAATGCACTTTATCTATCTTTGCAATATTTATCTAAGAAGTTAAAGTGAAGGGCTGGGGATTTAGCTCAGTGGCATAAGCACCTGCCTGGCAACCACAAGGTTGTGAGTTTGAGCTCCAGTGCTAAAAAAAGACCCAGGAATGTAATCTAAGAATTGACCTTGAAAGACTGCAGTATCAGGTTGCTCCTATATCATTGCCTTTCATTAAAATCTTGAGCCAATTTCCATTCAAAATTAGTATTTTCTAGTTCTGAATCTTGAAATAACATTTAATTTCTGAATCCAAGCAAGCAATCAGCTATGTCAAGTAATCTGCCAGTGCCATTATCTTTTTATTTCTAAAAGTGTCATGGATGAAAGAATTCATAGAAAAATATTACTTGCATCTCCACAACATTTTTGGTTCACTGGAGATATTTACTTGTAGACAATGGACTGGTGGACTGCAGCGTTTTCATACTGAAAAGTAAACACACACTTTTGGAGTAAGGAATCCTTTGAACTAAAACAATTTGAAAATAACTGATACAATATTTTCAAAGTCCAAAGAATGGAAGCTCTACATTTCCAGAAATTATTTATCTAAAACTGCATTTATAAAGTTTGTTTTTAATGTAATAGGTTTTTTCCTTTATTTTGTTTTTCCTTTTTCTGAAGGTCTAAAGCAAACTCGTTTATTTTACTTTCAACAAAACAACAGAGTAAGAGAAAGGACCTTTTTGTTATTACTATTTTTTCCTTTCAGCTTGCAACTACCCTGCCTCAACTGCCTTCATTCTTACCTGACATTTGTCACACACACAGTGGACTCCAAGCCACTTTTCTCCAATCCACTTTTCTCCATGTAAGCGTAGATGTCCCCATGGGCAAAGGCCACCAACCACCACATGATCGCGAAGAGCAGCCAACTGCAGAGGAAGGACATGGTAAAGATGACCAGCGTGTGGCGCCATTTCAGGTCCACCAAGGTGGTGAAGATGTCTTGCAGGAAGCGTCCCTGCTCGCGAATGTTCTTGTGCGCCAGGTTGCAGGCGCCGCTCTTGGCGATGAAGCGCGCTTTCGGGAGGCGGTCGCGGATGCGTGGTTTGCGCACGTTCTCGGCGGCTATGCGCGCCAGCACGTACTCCTCCGGGATGATGCTTTTTCTGGCCAACATCTTCCTGTCACCATAGCCAGCCCATCCACCGGCTTGCACCTGCCTCCAGACCTGTCCTCCTGCGCAAGGAAAACGTTGCAGAGAAACTTTAAAAACAAAAAGCAAACAAAACGAAACAAAAATCTCTGCATTTTCTAGTTTCTATAGTCCCTGCATTCAGGATATTTTTACACGTGCGAAGCGACACGCAAGACGAAACGTATGATTTTATCACGAATCTAGCCCGTCTTGGAGAAACTTTTTAGTCTGAATCAAGAAAAGTTTCGATTTTTCTTACTACTCGGAACGCATACGGAGATAGCCTGAGTTAAAACCAGGAGCTTTCTCGTAAGCTAAAAGGTAAACTGTTTGCTGTTAACAGCCTCTGTAGTGTAAGCTCCAGGCACGCCGCCTCCCCGACGAAAAACTAAAGCGAGCCAGGTACAAGATCTACTTGTGAAAGTGTTTCTATGATGTAGCAATATTCAAAGTAAAGAGGGAAATTTTTCCTTCGTTATTTTTAGAAGCAGGCAAAGCAAAGGCCGCGCGGCCTCTTGCATGGTTTGAATAACGTTAAGTGTAATCTGAATAAAGCAAAAATAAATAAAACCACAAGGCGAGATGCTACGGAACTTGAAAATTATGCGTTAAATTTGAAAGAAGTACTAGATGATTATAAAAATACAACGCTATGGAACTTGAGAATTATGAAGAATTATTTTAAGTGTGCAGAAAGTGCCAGGTGCAAAGTAAAAATAGCACCCTCCTCCAAAAAAAATAGATTAAAATTTTAAAAAGCTTTTTCATGGACGTATAATGCATTGAAAAATTCATCCCAGCGAAGAGATCGAACATACAAGAAAATCCGAACAACGGCTTAACGGCTGCAGCAGAGTTACAGGATGTGTATCCCGAAAAGTCCGTTTAAATCACTTGCGTGTACGCGGACAGCCCCCCTTCCCTCCCACGGGCGCAGTTTAAACTTACAGAGTCCGGGGGGCGCCCCGACCTCCCCGCGCTCGCCGGCCGACCGCGCGCGGGGCCCCAGCGCTCCCATCCTGCGCGCGGGTGCAGACGGCGGCTGGTGCTCAGGAGGAGCTAAAATAATAAAAGGTGCAACTGAATCTCCACGCGGGCAGGGCTGGGGGAAGAGGAGTGGGTGCAGGTCTTCCCCTCCCCCTGCTCGTTCGGCTGCTCGGCGGCTCCTAGTGGGCAGAGGAGGAGCTGGGGAGAAGACTTTGGAGAGGGCGCTCCACACTTCAGCCTCCCAGTTCGGGCTGTGACGCGCGCCAGACCCGGAGGCCGCGGCCGGGCGGGCGGTGGCGAGGTGGGGCGGGAGGGTAGGGAGCGGCCCAGGGGGAGGGACGAGCCGGCCAGGGCGGGACCGTGGAGCCCGAGGCGCTTTTCCCAGTAGCCGCGACCCTCTGCCGCCGCGGGACGCGCAAGGCTTTAAAAGGCGCCGCGCTCAAAAGAGCGAACTTTCTGAGTCCAAGAGTACTGACGTAAAGAGATTTTTAAAAACGTTTATTTTTATTTTTTTTTTATTTTGTAACCTGGGTAGATCACTTGGTTACTTCAGGCAGAGGGGGAAAAAAAATGTTCTTCTAAGGTGTTCAAGCCCTGCGCGCACGCACATTTATTTACTGTAAGTTTCCATCTGGGAGGGAAGGGACCAGTGGAAAACGATGTTCTGAAATCCACCATGGAAAGCTGTTTCTTCCCCAGCTCTCAGGGAATTAAACACACACACACACACACACACACACACACACACACACACACACGGCGGGGGCGTGAAAGAAAAGAGAAACCCCCAACAATGTCTTAGAGTGAAGAAATTTGACCCCAGGTAAGGACCCACCGAAATGGTCTTTGGGTCTTTAGGAACTAATTGCTTTCTGAAAGGCTGCAACTCCTTCCTGCCTAGATTGTCTGACCGATAAAACCAAGCAATTGCGCACAAGAAACATCACACAGTAAATATCCCTCTATAGCTTTTGAAAAGCAGCCAACAGAGACAAATGTGCTTTCTCCCACAGGTCAGCCCTACTGATTTTGGCACTCGTGGTTAATGGAAACTTTAATTCTTGGAAGTTTCATGTGTTTTCCAAGACTCAGGAAAGAAAGTAGATGGAGCATAAACAGTGTGTTCATTTAATTATCAAAAGACCTAGAATTAAGCTTTGGTGGCAAGTGAACAACACTTTTTCCCTTTGTAGATAAATCTGTTTCACCCTATCAAGGCTGCTTAGCCCTGTCTAGTCAGTTGGTGGCTTTCTCTTGGCTTTTGTAGTAATTGATACAGTAACTTGATAGCAGGTGAATGGGAAGGAATTTGCATAGCCAGTCACGGCCACTCTAATGTACAGTTAGGTTTGATGTGCATCTTACCCATTGTTTTAGCTTGGAGAACATTCCTTAACATCTATTTTGATTTTTTTGGGGGGGGGGTGTTCTGTACCCAGAACTGTCTATGTCACAGTTGCTGATCTTAAGAGACAAACAGTTGAAAAAGAAGACATGAATAAACTCTAATGCAAGCAAAGATGTGATCGAAATGGGAAAGGAAATACAACAAGGTGCCGTGAGAATTCAAATGAGGGGTATTTAAAACCATGGACGAAGGCATCTGATCCAGTGTTTGAAAAACTAGATTTATTTGGAGGTTCTGGAGAGAAGACACCCTGAGAATAGCCTGCAGCCCTAACAAAGTCATGGAGTGTGGGACAGTGATCTGGCAGAGCAGCCCAAACCAGCTTACCACCAGTAGCCAGCACAACAGGCTGGGGCACTCGCCACTGGATGGCCTCTGTCACCAAGGTTCTCAACACAAAACCAGCTATTCAGGCACTTGCTTCCCCCACCCCCAGGGTTACCACCCTCCACGGGCCCCTACCCCCAGAGGTCGAGGTTGTGACATATTCATTTTCCTATCCAACCTCTAATATCCTTCAAAGAATCATGATGCTCGAAACATAGTTTTTGCATCGATGAAAGAAAAAGGAAGCATTTTGGGGCCTTGAATGAAAGATTGCATAGACAGCTTTAAACACTCAGCAAAGGAGGCTGGACAGTCTTCAGTGGGGAGTGGTTATTCAATCTGGGGAAGATTTTGATTACAGTTAAGAGCATGTTTTAGGAGGACTGATGAAGAAGGGAGGCTTTGATTACCTCAGGGATTGCATTGCTAAGTAGAACTCCTTGGGGCTCCAAAATTCTATGATTGACAAGAGGGGAAACTGGAAACTATTACATTAATTGGAAAAGGAATGAAGCCCGGGGCTGATAGGTAAAGTTAGTGGGCGATGCACAAATAACTAGGGAAGGACTGTCACACAGACCCAGGGCAGTAGCGAAAGAGTCAGCGGCAACCGTGTGATACTTATGCCGGTGACAAAGAAAGAGTAAAAAACTAAAAATGAATCAGAAGTGAACTGTTGAAGATTTATGAGATTTGCAACAAGTAAACCCATACCTAAATCCTATGAAAATTCTGTTCTTTTCCTAAAACATCTATTTTCAGCTTGGTATTATTCCAGTGAAGTATGTGCTTCTAAATACCGAATTTTAAGTCAAGTTTCAATGTGTTCTGAAGTGACGAGCTTCTTATGAGTCAATAATTTAGATTATTTAGTTCAAACTAAGGGCAAAAACTAAAAGTCGAACTTTCACGAGTAAATTTTTGACAATTGTGCGCCTAGAGAAAAGAGGCCAATCAAGGGAAACAAAAGTGAAGAAGATGTACTAGAAGGCATGTAACTATTTTAAATTTCCTTTTCTCTTCCCATGCTCCACTGACATTGTGTCTTTTTCCTTTAATTTGATATTCTGCATTCGGCAGAAGCTACACGAGGAAGCATTATCACTGTGTAACCCAGACCTTAAATTATTCCTAGCTCCTGGTAATGGGATTCAGGAATGCTTGCTGAATGAAAAGAAGAAGGAACAGTGCTTGAAACATGGCTTTTCTCTCTTTCTTGCATTTACTTTTCCAACTCTCCTTTCTTCCTGGTTTCACAACCATTTATTGGGATCCATATGGGAAGTCTGAATTTTGCAGTTTTTGAGATTTATGACAGCACCTGTCTGCAAGTCTCCCTAACTCATCAACTTTCCCATCTCTTATCAGTCTTCTCAATTAGTACGACTCATTCTTCCCTTCTCAAGCATTTCCCTCACAACGCCAAGTCAGCAAAAATTGCCTTTGCTTGTCATTTGCTGGCTGGGTTTCTCCTCTCATGTAGCATAATCTAAATGTCTCCTAGGGCACACACTAGCTACTCAACAAATACTTGTTCTTGCCAGGTATAGTGGTCCGTGCCTGTAATGCCAGTGTGCTGGGAGATCGAGGCAGAAGGACAGCAATTTTGAGCTGGTTGGGAAATTTAATAACTTCATGAGACCCTGTCTCAAAATAAAAATAAAAAGGTCTGGGGATATTATAGCTCAGTACCAAGGCCTTGAGTTCAATCCTCAGTACTACAACAAATATATAAAAATTACTATTAGTTTATTTCTAGTCTCCTTTTTCAGCTGCTTTTTTTTTCTTCATATTATGGTCTGAATAGAAGACATTTAAATGATGGATTAAAAATATGTGGTATTTTTATACAATGGAGTACCACTCTGCTATAAAGAATGATCACACTGAGATATTTATAAGTAAATGGATCCAACTCGAGACCATACTCATAAGTGAAATAAATCAAACTCACATGTGTAAATGCCATATAGTCTCCCTAGTGTAAGAAATGGTAAGAGTACATAAGATACAAAAAACTCAATAATTACAGTGACAGGAGAAGAATCTGCTTAAAGGGGAAAAAATAATATCTCAGGGAAAATGAGGAAAAAGAGGAAGGGAAAAGAAAAAAATGTCTAGAATTATATAAACACAGGATAGCTAAGATGATTGTGCTACAAATTCTTTAAGTTCTTGGAACAAACTAGTTAACATTCATAGGATTGGAACAACTGTGCATATTATCGTATCGTGATCTGAGGAACTTTTGAAGATCATTATGTAAAATAGCAACCCTAGTTACGCTCATACCACCTTGTTTAGAAGGCCTATACTGTCAGTGTGGGGGGCTCTTTGCTATTGTTGTGTATATGTCTTTTTTGTTTCAAGTTTTTCTAGAAATTTGTATTGTTTTGTCTTGGTTTGTTCTGTTTTTCCCTCTAATACAGGAAGAATAGGTATACATGTAGAGACTCATGCATGCGTAGAATTTCTAAAAAGTTTGTGGGAATCGATAATATAATGCATGATGAAATGAACAGCTACCTTGAAGAAAAAGAGACACTAAGTGCTGATTCCGTAGCATCATGATGTGAAATCCAGAAATAATATTATTCTTTGTTCAGAGCAATTTTAGTCTGTTTTGTTTTGTTTAATTTCAACATATATGAAGGTATGGACAGCTATTTTGAAGAGAATGAGAGACATCATGGCAGCCATTGTTGACTTCCTTACTGTCTGGTCTTGAAAACCTAAAATGCCTTCATCATACTGTTCTGATCAGTTCTATACTATTTTGTTTTGTGTGAATTCATTGTATGTGAAGAAATGAACTATTTGGAAGGAAACAAGAGACAATATGATAGAGAAGATCTCCTGTGGTCTTGCTTTGAAATCTGTGTCTCTTACATTGTTATCCTATCATCTGTTTTGTTCTGTTTAACTTTACCCTCTTTAAAAATAAAAAAAAAATATTTTAAAAAAAGAAAGAAAACATTTAAATGTACCCTTGGTGAGAAATTGGTAAAAGAAATCCATTAATTTTTCAAGAATGCATATCCTTCTTAAGTTTATTTTCCTAGTTATTTAATCATTATTTTCTTGTTGGTCCTTAAAATCTATATATGTTTTCTTTGGTGTTCAATGAGTTTTCTAGTTATTCTCTTAGCAGTAAGAACTAATTTGTGTGACAAAAAATTTTTAAAAAGAATAAAAAAGATCAGTAATAAGTTTAGAACAGAGGTAACTTTGTTTAAATATTATGATTTTTTGGCTCTTCAGGAATCCTGTTGGAATCTGTTTATGATGAAAACCAAAGGAGTGTAAGCAGCTGGAAAGCGATTCAAGGATGTCTGTTCACTTGTAAGTTGGCAGGGGTCAGGCTCCTTTTAGAACCTTATCAGCATTTTATTTGGGAATGAAGAGATTTTGGAAATCCTTTCACCTCAGAAACAGAGCTTGCCCCATGCTTTCAGACAAGTGGAATATTAAGCATGAAGCCGATGGCTCTTTTTCAACTGTCTGCTCCTCTGATTATGAAATACGCTTCAGTGTAGTCTTGGAAATCACATTTGCGATAAAGGGTGAAGTCCTTGCATGAAACGACCTTGCCTTGGATTTGACTTGTGAATTTCGAACTTTTGGATTTCCAGAATCATATTAGACTTCAGAATTCAAAAAGCCTTCCAGATGATGGTTTATGTTAGCAGCCCAAATATCGGTCAGTCTATTTGCTTGGTATGCTGCTTTATTAGTGTCCTCATATAAACTACTTTGGAACATATTGCTTTGGAATCAGCTTAATAAAACTGTTACATAAACTAGTAATCAAAACAACATGTTATACACTCACTTTTTTTTGGAGTTATCATGAATTGAGAATGACAGTTTAACTCATCTTAGCTGTCTGTTCCAATGAGTTCAAAGAACATTTCTTTCTGAAATATATATTTCCTTGCAAAGAAAAATCATCTTCCTAAATTAGGTTACCCCACTTCAAAGATATGTGTCAGAAATATAAATGAAAACTATCTCCCTCCAGCTTGCGTGTTCAATTTCAAACTTAAGCTCATGGGTGTGAATCCGTGAGACCAGGAAAAGGGGCATTAAAGCAATCACTAACTTTTAATTGGCATCCAGGTGAACAAAGCCAAGTCCTTCTTGCAAGGCAGTCTGGGGGAGGAAAGTGTTTACAATCATGTAATACATTATATGATCATTATTAGTGTTAGGGTTTATGAAGAATCAATAAAGACAGCAACTGGGGAATGCATGTTTTAGGCAGCCTCAGAGCACATGTAAAGGCTCTGAGGCAAGAAGTAGCTTGTGTTAGAAGGACATTAAGACCAGTGCAGTGGATGGAGGACAGGAAAGGCATTAAGAAGAGGCAGGAAAAGTGGGGGGAGTATTCTCTAAGCCTCCTGTCCCTCTGTTTACCTAATGAAGAATGATTTGGAATCTGGAAGGCACTAGGCTATGAAAATCATTGACCCAGCCCCTGAGGCAGCTGCATAAGAATTAGGTTATTTCTTCATTTTGTGAAGTGATTAGAGTGTAGAAAAACGACTGCAAAATCCCCTAGCTAGCAGACAGAAAACTCTCTGATATCACATCCTATGCTTTCTCTACTCTTAATGTTCAGCTACGATCCAGCTTCATGACTAACACCTGGTAATATTATTTGATACTTCTTGAGGCTTTCATTTGTCCAAAGATAGAATAAAATGTAAAATCACTGGCTGACAAATTAAAACTATCTAATTAAAAAAAAAAAACAGAACTCAGAGATTCTCTCGCCCACCTACTTACGAGAGCCTCCTAGAACGACGAGGAGGCCTCTCTGAAGGTGTAGACATGGGTTACTGCAACCCATGCGTCCCTGGAGGTTCCTTGGGTGAAGGACTGCAAGAGGAAGAGAAAATAAAGAGAGAAAGCTGGGGTCAGGTGGAGCCCTCACCCTCCTGAGGGGAGGAAAGGAACTGCCTGTCGGCGGTAAGGGCGTTTATTTGTACCTTTTAGCAACTTAATGCCACGTGATACCCCATTGTCCTAGCAACCCACCGATCAGATTGTCTTGGAACTAGGTGTGCTCTGGGCTGAAGCAGCTTCTTCACATGGCTTGGCCCAGTTTGTTCTTGGGATGGTCATGCTCCAGCCTTGAATGTGTGGTCACAACTTCAACGGCTCCCAACAATGGCTTAGTGTGTTCTTTATTGGTTCATGTACTAGAAACTGGGATCCCAATGAGGCTGTGTGAGGAATGGTGGGATTTTTTCAGAGGTAGGAGCCTAACAGAAGCTAGTTAGGTAATAAAGATATATTCCTCAGAAGAGATTAACGCTGGTCTGGAGAGTGAGTTGGTTTCCAGGACTTAATGCCTGAATCTTTCTGGCTTTCTGCCCACCATGTGACCTCTTCCTCTTACACATACACTGTGCAGTCATCGGTCACAAGGCCCTTCTCAGAGACCAGGGAGAGACTCACCCAAGTTTAGATTTTTAGCTTCCAAAACTGTGAGTTAACTAAATTTCTTTTCTTTATAAAGTACCTAGCCTCATATATTTTATGATAGCAATCAAAAACAGACTAAAACAGAAAGCAAGATGAGATAATCCATATAAAACACATAAGATAGTGTCTGCCCTGAAATAATTACTTAATAAAATGTCAGCTCTTATTCATATATAAGATTTGAGTCTGGTGATGGTAAAGAAGGTCTTGAAACAGATTGTGAAGGTTGGGGAGGGAGTGTAGCCCACAGATTGCATATTGTTGTCTTCGTAGTAGAGTACTAGATATAACATGATATCTTGTCCAAACAATATTAGCACAAACCTTTCTTTTCAATGAACTAAGAGAAATTAACTGTGTAACTATCTTAATTATCTTGCATATAAATATATATTTTTTGTTTTTCCTTTTCTTCCTTTCCCCTTTCCCCCATCACAGTTTGTTTTATTCTTTTGAACAGCTTCTTCCCAATTCATAATATCTGTTGGACAGTTTGGATTGTATTTACTAGTTCAGTTTCTTACACTAATGAGACAACGTGATTTTTACAAATATGAGTCTGATTTATTTCACTTATGAGTACAGTCTCATGTTGAATCCATTTATCTATAAAAGTTTCCAGCTTATCCTTTTCACAGCTGAGTAGTACTTCATTATAAAAACACATTTTTAAAATTTTAAAGAGAAAAAACAATAAAAACAATGATACAGAATTTCTAAACAAGATAATAGGAGATTAAGAATGGTTAAAATACTGAGTTATTGTTATCTTCAAAGTAGTTGCTCAGATTACAAGATATAGGTATGAAAAATTGATCAAGTAATACAAGCTCAAACTGCTATTTTCAAAGAACTAATACAAATTAGTAGTATATTATGTTGGCTAATATATATATATATATATATATATATATATATATATATATATATCCCTTCCTTCTTTTCTTGTTTCCCCCCTCCCAGTTGTTCTTTCCTTTCGAGCAGTTTCTTCCACTTTCAACACTTTTTTAAATCCATTCCTTAGTTGATGGGCAATTTGGGTTGTTTCCAAGATTGAGCTATTACAAATTGTGCTGCTCTAACCATGGGTGCACATATATTACTGCTGTATGTTGTCTTCAGTTCTTCTGGGAAGATACCCAGAAGAGGAATAGCTGGGTCAAACAGGCCCTCTAATCCTAGTCTTTTAAGGAATCTCCACAATGATTTCAAAAGTGGTTGCACCAGTCTACACTCCCACCAACAGTGGAAAAGGGTTCCTTTTTCCCCACAGCCCTTCCAGCATTTGTTATTGGTTGATTTTTTTATTATAGCCATTCCTTCTGAGGTGAGATGGAATCTCAGTGTTGTTTTCATTTGTATCTCTCAAATGACCAATGATGTTGAAAATTTTTTCATGTATTTTCCACTTGTATTTCTTCATCTGAGAAGTGTGTATGCATCTCAGATGCCCATTTCTGGACTAGGTCTTTGCATTTGGGGGATCTGAAGTTTTTCAGTTCTTTATATGTTTTAGATGTAAGTCCTTTGTCTAAGGGATAACTGGCTATAATATTTTCCCACTCTATGGGTTACATTTTCACTCTGTTGGTGATTTCTTTTGCTGTGCTAAAGTTTTTTTTTTTCATAAAGTGAGGTCCCATTTGTTGATCTTTTGTAATATTTCCCTCACAGTCTGAGTTTTGCTCATGACATCTCTGCCTATGCCAGTCTTTGAGATTTCTACCTATTTTCTCTTCCAGTTAACTTAAGTGTTTCTATTTTAATATTTAGATCTTTGATCCATTTTGACTTTAGTTTGGTGCAAGGTGCCAGATAGGGTTCTAGTTTTAGTCTTTGGCATGTGGAAAGTCAGTTTTTCCAGCACCGTTTGTTAAAGAGACTGTCTTTTTCAGTGAGTATGTTAAGCTCCTTTATCAAAGATAAGATGGCTTAGTGTGTTTTCTAATCTGTTCCATTGATCCTCAGGTCTGTTTTATGTTTTGTTTTGTTTTTTGGCTTTTTTTCCCCAATGCCATACTGATTTTACCACATTAACTTTGTAATACAATTTCAGGTCTAGGATTGTTATGCACCCCCACCCCCGACTTGTCTTTGTTGCCCAGAATTGCTTTTGCTATTCTATGTCTCTTCTGGTTCCAAATGAATTTTAGGCATGTTTTCAGTTGTGTAGTGGAATACAAATCAATACTCAGAAGTCAATGACATTCCCATACAGAAGCAAGAAACTCACAGAGAGAGAAACTACAGAAAGCATACTCTTCACAATAGCATCTAAAAAATGAAATACATAAGAATCAATTTAACAAAGGATGTAAAAGATTTGTACAGTGAAAATTACAGTATCCTGAAAAAAGGAGATCAAAGAGGGTATCAAAAAATTGTAAGATATTCTTTGCTGTTGAATTGGAAGAACCAACATAGTGAAAATGACCATACTCCCAAAACTGCTATAGAGTTAATGCAGTACAAATCAAATACCTTCAACATACCCCAGAGATCTAGAGAACACATGCCTTGATATTTTAGAGACAAATAAAGGGAAGTTTGCATGGGCCTGGTATCACTTCTGGTATAGAAACTATTAGCTCTTAGGGAATGAGTGATTCTCAAAGATGTCCTAATCCATTGCTATGCTTTTATGTCTCAGTGTTTTGCAAAATCAGTGATTCATGCAGTGCTTGGAAAGAGAAACCTGACATTTTCCAGAACTCTCTGTAGAGTGGGTCCTTACTACCATCTTTCAAAAATCCGAGCTGCAGCAGAAGGGATTATAGAGATGGCAAATTTTCAAGTGGTATTTAGATGTAGGCCTAAGGAAGTCAGGAATTTTCTTTTTCTTGTTGAAGATCTAGATTTTCCTTTAGGTCAAAATTCTCTGTGCCAAAAAAGCTCTCACCAGGTCATTTTTTTTTCCTTAACAGGTTCATATCAGAATTGAATATTCAAGATTTGTTGCTAATTTCAAATGTCAAATTACCTACTTATTTTCAGAATAAATGTAATAATAAAATGATCTCTGTGATCCTGCAAAAGTTATTATGTATTTGAAATATAATCTTTTTTTAAAATTTTATTTAAAGACGGGGAAAATAAAGGAAAACAGAAAAAGGGTAGAAACAATACAGAATTAAAAAAAAAATGAACAGTAAGAAATCACTAGTTGATACGTTACATATTGCCTTCCTGGATGTAGCTGTTCAAGTTACAAAATCAAAGCATACAAAGTGGACATTCAAACAGTGAGGCTGCAAACAGCTCCGTTCTCTGATCCAACAAAAACTTAGCAACATAATTATCATTCCTACACCCTTAAATTATAAATGCAGTTATATCCTACAGAGCACCTGCTTTTCCTCCTTTTGCTTTTTAACTCCATTATCTGTTTGGTTATATCATGTTTCAGGTTGCTCAGTACTTTACTGAGCAAGCTGATCTGTTTTGTTGTTGTTATTTACTGTTTTTAATTTTTTTCTTACTTATTATTATTTATTTATTTATTTATTTTATTTTGAAGGTAGCAAAATACAGCAGAACAAGACAGGACAAAGCCAACTGAGGCAGTGCAGTGAAACTGGCACAGAACCTCACAGCAGGCCACTGGGTCAACAGCAATAGGCACAATAGTACATCTGGTTTTCTTCACAATAGTTGTTCCTTCAATCAGGCAGAGCAATATTGAAGGAAATACCGAAATTACAAAACAGAATATTGAATAGAGCAATACCATTGATCAGAACAGAGATAAACATATTTGCCTTCAAAGAGATGGCAGAAGAAAATCCCCCTTATTTGCTAATTTGCATGTAGTCAAACTCGCAAGACATGCTCAGATCTCTGGCTCTCACTTGCTAGCAGGGGGGGCGGGGGATGGATGTTTGATTCTTAGCCCACGCCCCGGTAGGCTCACAGCTGCCCACCAGAGGGGTGAACTGGCTGCCCATTTTCCTAGCACCCCAAGGTCCAACATGGCACGTCACGGATCCCAGGAAACGCTGATATGGTTCTTGCCCTAGGGAGGCCACGGCTTGCCAAGCCACAGCCACTTACCAGAGCACCATGCTGGTCACTAATCTTTTTTTTAATCGAGGAAAACTGTTTGAGATGCACTACAGCCTTCTGCTTAAGTTCAAAGAGCTCTAGGGTCAAAAAGAGTTGGGGTCTATTACCAGTACTGCAGTACACTTGGTTGGTAGCTTTGAATAACATATTTAATCTCTCCAACCCTAATTTCCTCTTTACAGAGATAAAGACAGTGACATTTACCTCTCAGAGTTGTAGAGTAGATTTAGTGAGTACATACATAGATGGTGTGTCAGCACATGTCCAGGGTTTCTAAAATGTGATGCTCTCTAAAATAATTATTACTCCGACAAAGCTTACATAATTCAGTATTTAATTAGCTTAAACTCATTATTTTAAATTTTTTTCTAGCCTGCGTTTGTTATTAGAGCCATAGTAAATGATAAGGGGTATAACAGGTATATTTTTCTTCTTGTGATTTTATTAGGATTCAGAATGAATGATTTACATCTTTGTTATTTTGAGGAAGTGTGCTTTTTCTAGTTTCCTACCAGTGATGGTTAATAAATCGTACAAAACGCCTGTGTTAGTACTTGTTCAACAGTTTTTTTCCCACCTCAGGCCCACCTGCCTTGACAGTTTGCATGTTTTCCCCATCTTGGACCCATTTCACCTCATGGTTTTGCCCTATAAATGTCCCCAGAAAAGACAAAGTCTTTGACAACCCTCTAGGACCTCTTCTGCCTCTCTCCCAGGCAAAAGCTTTCTTTCTCCCAATAAATATATTCTGCTCCTAAAAAGAAAGAATTTTTTTGTTTTGTTTTTTGGTGAATTAACGTGGTAAATTAAAGCACTAGGTTTAGAAAATGTTGAGCTATTTTTACATTACTGAGATCAACTCCATTTGGTCATGGTAATACAATGTTGGGCTATTTTTGCTAAACAATTTGGAATATTTTGTATACATATTCAGATTATTTTGTATTATTCTTTCTAGCACTGTGCTTTGTTTTGGATAAATGTTATGAGTCTTTGTAAAAAGATTGATATGCATTCTTTTTGCATGGATTAGAATTGCTTAAATAGACAAGGGATCAGCTATTCTTTGAGAGTTTGCAACAATTTTGATGACGTTGGAATCTGGGCTTTTTAGAAATAGTTCTTGGATCTTTGAACCTTCCTCACCATGGCCCTCTTCTTCAGGCCTTCTTTTTTTATCTCCATGTCTTCTGAACATTCTTGCATATTTTGTGTTTGCTTGCTCTATGCTGCATTCTAGATCTGATTCTGATAAAAAGAATTAAAGATCATCATTGTCCCCTAATTGCTGCTTAATCTGCTTTTTGGATTTTCTGTTATACTGCTAATGTTGTTTTCCTAGAAATTCTATTAGATTATTTTAAATTAATTTGCTCCTTTAAACTACTTTCTTAAAAATCTGCTTATAAAACTATGCTACTGCCATACAGATCACAGATCATTTTATTGACAAACAATAGAAATTTAAATTTCCTAGAAATTCCTTCTCCTTCCTAGACAAACCACTCCTTGCCAGGCTCTCCCAGTATGTCTTATTTCACCATCGGTTTTGTTTCCCTCATTGTTGAGCTTTGTGTTCTATACTCTTCAGTGTCTGCTTTCATTCACTAAACATATAACCCGTGAGAACTGGCCAGGCTGTTTTGTACACCAGTCATAGCATTTCACTGTGTAATATCATTTATTTATCTGTCTTCCTATTGTGAGCATGGGGGCTGCTTTGTTTCTCTGACTGTTACGAATACAACTGCTCCCATTTCTGTGCAAGCTCCTTCGTGGATATAGACATTCATTTTATTGCTCAGATACACAAATTCCGTTCTTAGACACATGCCCAGGTATGGAGCTGTTGGGTCTTGGTGTAGGCACATGTCTAGCGTTGATAAAAACTGCCAGTTTCATGTGCTGGTCTAGCCCCTCACACCCCTCCAACAGAATATAAGACTTGCGTGCTCTTTGCACTGCGCATTATTGGCCCTTGTTTTAGCCATCTGGGTAGGTAGCTGCTTGTTTCTGTTTGCATTCCTGATGAAAAATGTTGCTGAGCACGTTTTCACATCTTTACTAGCGAACGTACATTAAAATCTCTTAGACTGTTAAACCTTGTGCTAATATCCAAGTTTGTTTTGAATTTTAACTGGTTAATTTCATTTTATTATT
Organism: Hydrochoerus hydrochaeris; assembly: GCA_004027455.1. NCBI lineage: Eukaryota > Metazoa > Chordata > Mammalia > Rodentia > Hydrochaeridae > Hydrochoerus > Hydrochoerus hydrochaeris. Next base: position 53,656 of record PVLA01001866.1, read on the forward strand.
ATTTATGATATAATGTCTTGTGCAATAATTGTTACTTAATTATAAAAATTATTTAATACCATTATTATTTTTACTGGTTAAGAATAAAAGTGCTAGGAAGAAGTGTTCTTTCTTCCTAGAAAATTGTCACCCACAATACACTAACTTTGCATTATCCTCTCCAGAACTTTAGGAGCATCAATATCCTGGAACCATTTTTATATAATATCTCGTCTTGACTATATGGTCTTACCATTGCAAAACTGGAATATTGATTTTTTTTAAAATGGAAAATATTTTGTGATAAAATGTAGTACCCACTAACGTGTATTATATGTAGTGAGTTCTCAATATTAATTTTTCATACTGAAATGTGGTTCTTAAATCACATAGTCCTTCTGTTATCATATTATATTGATAAAGACTCCATGAAGCCAATAGGGGAGTGGTTTCATGCCTTTAATTTTCCTCTTTGCTAAGAAAGGAACTGTGATTTTGATATGCCTGAGGCTACATATCCAGTATGTAATAGAACCAAGACTAAACCTGATTTTTCAACTCCTGGTCCAGGTCCCTTTTCAGTGATTTTCTATACAGAGTCACACAATTATTTTTATTATATATTACACATCAAATAAGCCATTTATTCTTAAGAGAAGTTAACCAAGTCACCAGTTTAAACTTTAATTTAACTCATGGCTGAGAATGTGGGCCTACACATCAGATTACCTGAATTTGCACCTCAGATACATCAAATTTTGGGCATATTAGCTTCTTTGAATGTCAGGCACATAATGGAGATGTTGTGCTTTAGCTTACAGAATTTTTTTCAAGATTACATGAGAATGTATTTGTATGATTCATATTGTATGTGCTCCAAATATGTTAGCTACTATTATCTTTACAGCAATTGTTTTAATGAGACGCTTTATGTACTAAGTATTCTATTAATATCTAAAGTAATTTCGTGTTGCTCATCTCTTCTTTTCTCTGGTGATTTTACTTCTCTCATCTTGTTTGATCCAAGATGGTACTAGACATTTCAGAGATTATATAAGATTTAAATCATAATTCATGTTGTCATCTCTATACTTTATTGGCGCATGTAGTTCAGCTTTATTAAAAATATTATTAAAAAAACAAGAAAAAAACCCAAAAACAATATTATTTAAGCCAAGAGTTTCCCATAAAATATTAGCCTTGCTAACTTTTTCCTTACATTTTTGGCCAAAGGCCTAGATGCCTTGTGTTTCCAATATAATATTTAATTGCATTGAATATAGGCTAGCAGTCCAGTCAAATGGGAACAAAGAAGAGAAGATCCTATTTCCAGATGAAAATGTACCATGTCTAATCATTGCCTTTCACTATCTTCTCTTCTCTGTTGGCCAAGGATATAGGAGATGAAGTGCACGAGTCAATTGCTTGGCACTTGGACACTGAAGGTCACTTAGGAGAAATGAAGTATGCATACAGAGTTGTATGTGTCCAGGATCCTAAAATGGGTGGGTTAGTGCGATTCTGGGTGAATGTTACTGCTTGTTTTGAATGGGTGGTTATGAGGAACTGTCTCTTACATTAATGCAGTCATTTCCATAGGGAAATAAAACTTGGACTTAAAAAGTCAACATTTGAAGGGCCTTACTTGAGGCAGGAAATTTTGTTCTAAAAGAAAATTCGTATCTTTCCTTGGATTTTCCCTTTCTCTGCAGTGAAGTTGGATGGGAAAACATAAGAGAAATGGTCAAGGGTCTTAATCTACCCATTCATTTTTGTGCCTATGTGATAGAAGATAGAATTTCCTCACAGTTTTATTTTTTCCACAGGAAAATAATCAGTAGCCAATCCAGTTATACCCTCTTCCTGAAGCTCCTGGTTGTATCTCCTTTTACATTGCTCCCTAGCTTGTGTTAGGTTCTCTTTAACATAAGATATTAGGTCTATTGGGCATGTACCTCTTCAAAACTTCTAAAGTCATAGGTAGATTCTTGACCCAAAGTGATATAATAAAAGTTGTCTTAGATCAGGTTAAAAAAGGTGCACTGAATAATGTAGATAATGTGCTTCATATTTTGGAACAATCTGAGAAATGGAGTTTGTTGTAGGCCTGGAAGCAACAAGATCTAACCTCAGAGTTGGGGTCTAGGTTACTGTTCTCATTGCTAGGATAAAATACCTGACACTAACAAGTTAAAATGAAGAGAGATTTATTTTGGCTTACAGTTTTAAGAGAGGTTTCACTCCATAGTTTATTGGCTCCAAGGCAGAGTGGCACATGGCAGACAGCCACTACAGAGGAGAAACTGTTCATGGTGTGGCAGGCAGAAGCCCACAAACACCAAGCCTCCCTCCCCTCTCTCACTGTACATTTCATGAAGGCTGTAAGCCTACTGACTGGTGCCACCCACATCCAGCGTGGGGCTTCAGTTATCATATCAAGGAGTATGTTAGACCAATCAGCAGCGCAATCTGCCTACCCTTCACCACACCATTAATTCACACTCACACACCCTAGACCCAACCATCTCCAGAAGAGACAGGTGAGCACATCCCACCTATGTGCACATGAGGCTTTGGAAGAACATGTAGATATAAGGCATAACATGTGGGACTCACACAAACAGATGGTGTGCAAGATGAAAAATAAGCAAGCACACCTAGGAATAGGGTGGAAGGAAACTGAGAGAGAAATGTGGATTTGAAAGAGTGGACTATCTCCAGATAGATCCCTATTCTGACTCGGTTCTCACCTTTTAAACTGATTCTTCTAAATTCTAGTGCTTATATTGCTCCTTTCATTTACTGCATTTTACAAATGGGCATTGGCGATCACAGTGTAAATGACTAGTGATAACTTGCTATTACTCATAGAAAAGAGCATAGTTTAAATCCGTGAACTAGACATGTAAAATAAACACCTCGTCCTTTGTAATCAGCAATGATGACACCCGCAGAAAAAAATGTGAAAACAGAAAGAGTAATCATCCCTCAGAGTGACCCTTCCTTTCACATTGTGCAACAGCAACAGCAAAACTCTCCCCCATGTAGGTCACATTAGCATATTATGAATGATGGGAAATATGAACTCTGAAGTCAGCAGAATGATATGCAAATGAGTCAACAGTTAGTTCAGATGTGGAGAAAAAAACCACTTCAGATCTTTGGGGAAACTTTCATCTCTCGATCACCAACCACTGACGAAATGATAAATCAGAAGAAAATAGTGTTTTGTGTACCTATCGGTATATCTTCAGCTAAGATTAGATTCATTAAATGAAATTTTTTTTATTCAGAACTAAGGCAATTTAGCAATTCAGTAAAAAGCTATGTCAGCAAAGTAGGGAGCAGTGTTTCATGGCTGCATGTTATGGATAATAAAGAGAATGAATGTCATGACTGAGATGGATCAGTGATTTCCAAACTTGGCTAATCACAAAGCTCACTTTCTAGGAATCCACCTAGAAGCTCTTGCCTTGGCAAGTTTGATTCAGGTGAATCCTATTGCTGCTTGAGCAAACTGGATGTAAATAGTATGTAGTTACTCAAGGAAAAATTAAATATGTTACAGAACAAATGTCTTAGGCTATTGTTTCCTATACTATACTAAGACTAGAAGATTGCAGAAGTTGGATGTTGGGTCAACAGGGAATTATCACAGTTCTATAAACCACACAAATCCAAAAAATGTGTTACAAAAGAAGCAATAAGAGATATATTGGAAGGCAACCATAGGGACTGATCAATAAACCTTGAGAGAAACTCTAGAGTCAATCTATTTAATTTCAAATATAAAAATTATTAATGTAGCTTCATTAATCTTCCATTAAGTGGAACCACTTAATGAATCATTTCTGGAGTCTGTCCTTAACAATAATAGAACATATGACTTGCATATGTTAAACAAAATTACTAAAATAGGTCCAGGTATTTTCTTGTAAGTGGTGTTGATTTAATTTATTAGCCGTGGTTGATATAAGTGAAAGAAAAATCACCCTCTTTCATTCAGTTAACAAAAGGAATAATTTATTATGTAATGCAAAGCAATAGGTTTTCATATATTTTATAAAATAAACATTTTATATGTCATAGAGAATAAATAGGAAAATAAATACAATACAGAAAAGCAAAGAGAATTCCCATAGTTGTAAGTATATGGTGTATCAATGGATCAGTCAGCTATATTTATTAGGGCCTACCTGTGGCTTGGGGCTTGTACTCAGTGCCACAGGCATAAAAGCAAATAAGATTTGGTCCTGGATCTCAAGAACAACCAACTTAGAAGAGTCTTCTAGTGCTAAATAGATGATCAAGAATAATACAAAAGCAGAGGGTGCACAATTGTTTAAGAGAAGTATCTTTTCTGTCTCAATGGCAATAATAACCTTGTTACTATGATATACAGCTTTATGCACTTAACACTTTTCACACATATTAAGAAATTAAAATTTCTAAACTTGATCTGGTTACAGGAGTTAAATGTAAAATTTGATATGGTTAAGATAGTCTTTTATAGATATGGGCCTATGTAGTATGAAGTTATTTTAAGATAAGTCATTTCAATAGTCAATGGATAATACATATAGTAGAAAAAATGATTATTTGATTAAAGGCACAATCCCTGACTTAATCAGTCAATTTAGTTTTGGAAATAATGAAATATTTATTCAACTTAATAAAATTTATGAGGGGTCTGATAGCCACTTGGGGAATTATGATTTTTGGTTCAAAGTAATTAGATAAACCACTACTGACACTATATAGAAGTACAATTTAGAAATATCATATGGGAGTATTTGCATGAGTAAAAAATATATTTCTCTAAAAGAATGAGATATTACTTGGTAAAAAGCATCATGTATACTCATCCCTACCAAACATTTTCACGCTAGTAATATTTTACATCAGTTAAAATTTTAGAAAATATTTTCAAGACTGAATCTATGGGTACCAGTTCTATTCCTCTTTGGTTTCAAGACACAATAATATTATTTTTTCCAGTGGCATTTTTTATATGCAACAAAGGTCAGTAATTTATATGTGCAATAATTTATATATGCAATAATTTATATATGCAACAAGATCATTTTTGTACAGTCTTGTGGAACTTATTTTTTATAACATCAGTGTTTTATACTCAAGTGAAGGCATTCTGACATATCCTGGTATACAAGATTAAATTTGCAGAATCAATAGACAACAAAAGAACCTAAACACAAGAACTATGGACTGGAAACATAATTTCTCTTTTCCCATCAATGGTAAGTCTTCAAAATCTTACAATGTATAGAGATCTTCATATGAAAATCAATAAGATTTATATTGGCTGGGCATGGAATTATAGTAGCTATGGTTGGTAGCATGACAGTAAAGGTAATCTTTGATAATTTTAAATTTATTAATTCACATTTAAGAAAAATACAACAGTAATATCCTATAATATTATATACTTTTTACATACATATTAATATTAGAGCAGGAAAAAATGGAAGTAAACCTTTCTACCTACAAATAGACACTATATATATGTATCAAAGTGTGAGATAATTCCACCTTTATTTAGAGCTATTTGAGAAGGAGTATCTAGTACCTTAGAGCAATGTTCACCTACCATGAATAGTCCAGAGTTAAGATGTGTGTGTGTGTGTGTGTGTGTGTGTAGAGAGAGAGAGAGAGAGAGAGAGAGATATTAAGTAAGGCCATTTGCCTATATTTTTGAGTCTTTAATAATATGACATTTTAGAGTTTACAATCATAACTACAAAGCTAATGAGGAATAAACTATGGAAGGGTTAATTGGCCTACCAATGACGAGTCAAAACTAATCACTCTTTCAAAATTATTTCATTCAGGAAAAGGCACATGATTCCTGATAGCTTATGAACTCTTTCCTTTCTGGACAGAGAAAAATGGAAATAAGTATAATTTTTTAAGTATTCAATGACATTTCTAGTTAAGATATTGGCACTATAGAATTTATAAATAGGCAAACTTCTTTTATTCTATTCTATTATTTTATTTATTTATTTATTTTGGTTTTTTTGAGATTAGGTCCTGCTGTGTTGTTCAGAACTCACTACGTAGCCCAGGCTGGCCTTGAATTTGAGGTGATCCTCCTGCCTCAACCTCCCGAGTGCTGGGATTACTGGCATGCACCACCATGCCTGGCTACACGTGATAATGACTTCTTGATGACAGGAAACAATTTAGAGGGCAGTAAAGGAGACAGCTAAGAAAGTCTACTATAGTTAACAAATACAGAGACATTCTTATAAAGCAGATAATGAATTTAAATGTTTCATGAGAAAACATGTCCTTCTTATATTCTCTTCCAATGATATTTGGAGACTTTAATAAGGAAAATTTATTCTTAGAAATAAGAGTATACTAATACTGACTACTCATTGCAACTTCTACACTTGAGAAGTATTTACTAGTCTTAAAGTTATGAAAACACAAGCTGCTGACTTACCACTGAAAGTAGCATACATGTTTTAATACGATTTGCTATTCTTAAAGATAAAGTGTCTTGATCATTACAAAAACAACAGTAATGAACATACTGAGCAGTTCTATCTTGGAAAATAGTTAAACCAAAACAGGAAAAAGAAATGTTAACTTGTACAAAAATTTTCAAAAGTTTAAGATGCCACCCTATGAAAGTCTGATGGTGATTCACTAAGCAGATTACCACTGGATTAGCAAAAAATACACATATCAATTTGAGATACTCCTTCACATGTCTGCACGAACAAAAGAAGCAAATATTCCATCTTCTCGGGCCAACAAGCTTTCTGGAGTGTCGTATTCTAAAATATTTCCTCGCTTCATTACAATAACCAGGTCTGCAGTCAGAATGGTGTGAACACGATGCTGTGAATGGAAAGAAAACGTGGTTCGTTATAAACTTCAGGGCACAATCCAAGAAAAATGGTATATGCTTGCTTTTTTACAGATTATTCAAAGATAATTATTTATCTTGGCACACCAGGAGATGCAGAAAACACAGCTCTCCCTTTTTTTCTTATTTAGAGAATCATTTATTTACATATTTTAAAATACTGGCCAATCTGGCGGGATTTTATTTGGATTGTATTAACTTTAATGTAGCTAATGCATTAGCGCCATTGTTTTCCTGGGACCTGAAGGCTAGTAAATGTTTGTCAGATAATTCTATGCTGAGGAGTCACTGCAGGCCAGCTGTGTAGTATTTTACAATTGTCTCTTTTGTGAGGCAACTGATGCAATGGATTAGTACATAATTAGAAAACCCCAGTACAAAAGTGACTTTCTAAGAAGACAATATGGGGAACTCCATTGTGACATGCAGCATTACAGTGAGTTATCTAACACTAGAGATATGTAGTCTCCTATTTCTTACTCATTCTCTTTCCACAAAAGCCTTGGGAGGGAGGATTTAGGGCTAGTAATTAATAAAAGCTACTTCTTCTTGAGCACAGACCATACATTAACTACTCCACATACATAGTTGTAAATCATCCAAGTATACCTTAGCTATCATTCTCTCCTCATTTTATAGGGCAGAACATAGGAGCTCACAGAGATTTGGAAAAATGAATAGATAACAAGGAGCGGAATCAGATTCAAAAGTAGGTTCACTGACTTCTGAGTGTGAGGTATTTCTACTCCGCAGTCCGGCTGTTGCACGAGAATCCCTGGCACTCCCTGAGGAAGGTCAACCTCTGTGATGGTCAACACTGCACACTGTGAGGTTAGACTGGACTCACCTTGGCGTCACTGACCCTGTTCTTTGTGCAATCTTAACCGACCTACCAACTTTTGTATCCCTTCAATTTCATGTCTGTAAAATGATAGCAACACCACCACCCATCTTGGAAAATGATGGTAAGCATCAGACGAGATAGTCCATGTAAAAAATTCAGCACCTTGTCTGATATATACAACCAAACAATAAATGTCAGCTACTGCTATTTATTATTTTTATAATTTAGAAGGGCAAAATCAGCTCAGTGAGCCTTTACACCTGCTGAGGTTAGCAATGTCCAATAAAAATATAATGTAAGCCACATGTAGTTTTAAATTTCTGGGAAGCTATGTTTTAAAAGTAGAAATAAACAGGTGAAATCTCTTTTAATAACATGTTAACTCTGTCTATCCAAAATTTTATCATTTTGACATGTAACCAATATAAAATTATTCATGAGTTCTTTTACAGTTTTCTATTAGGACTACATCTTTGAAATATAGTCTGTATTTTACAATTACAGCAATTCTCAAATCACACTACCTACATTTCAAGTGCTCTGTAGTCACCTGTGGCTAGGAGATTTCACGCTGGACCTGAATAGAGTGCTGATGGAAATTCCTGCCACAGTTCCAAATCTAGAAAGATCATCTACTTAGCTCATGCACAGTCTTCCAAAGCACCTTTCTGCTAACAACCCAAAGTCCAGTTGAAGGTCATCTTCAGGGCCCAAGGTCTATATTCCACCCTGGACCACATAGATGGAGTATGCCATTTTAGGACATGTCCAATGTTATGGCTTGCATCTAGATGCCTTACCCCCAAACTTCATGCAGTCATGGGGTGGAGCTTTTCAGAGGTGGCTGGATCTAGAGTATGTGGGGCTGGGATCAAGGGTGTGTGATTACCAAATCAGTCCACCAGTTGGCTTGGTATAGTTCTAGCTAGGAATAAAGGTGTGAGTGCTATACCCACCCTAGGGCTAGTAGTCTGTATTAATTACAAGGGACAAAAAGAAGGCAAATGTGCTCTCTCCTGCCTGCTTTCTATAGACTGTTTCTCCTCTGCACTGCCCCTCTGCCATGTCAACCTGCCTCAGAGCCTCCTGACTATGAACTGAAACCTCTACAAACTGTGAGCCAAATGAACCTTTCCTTCTCTAACTTCGAGTGTCAGGTATTTTGTCTCAGCAACACGAAAAAGTAACTTAGACATTCCACTATTTTTTATCATCCAAAGACAAGCCTATTAGTCACTAAATAATATACATTTAGGAATTATCAAAACCTAGAGGACAGTGCCTATTTATGTTTGGACCAGAGCCACTTGGACACCTATGCAATCAAGAAAAAAGATAAACATAACTTTAATTAACTGATATCTGCTGTGCATTTTACTCCAGAAAAACATTAGTAGTTCTTCTAAATCCACATCAAAGATGTTAGAAAAATAATTTGGCCTTGAAATTCTTAAATACATTCTCCTAAACATTGCTTTGATATAATAAAATAATGTTTACTAAAAAATATTAAAAACATTGAAAAATCTTGGCCAGTAGAAATAAATATAACTGGTGTTTATTCCATTAAATCCAAATTATCTCTTGTTAACCAAGTGTGGTATCAATAGGAAGAGTGTTGATGAAATTTTCAAAATGCTCCAGAGAAATTAATCTAATCAAGGGTAAAGACTAAATCATTTTCATAAATAAAAATCATGAACTATTTGGGGATGTTTGGGCTTCTTTTTAGAAGCTGGAAAAAATTATCTATTTTTAAGATGTTATATAATTTTTAATGGCAGTTAACCAAAGTAACAGAATATCTTTTAGTCAGAGAAGGAAAATAACCATTAACAGAGTTGAGGACCCTTCTGCCTCAGACTGCAGGAAGTGTGTTGTTCTCTCTCTCTCTCTCTCTCTCTCTCTCTCTCTCTCTCTCTCTCTCTCTCTCTCCCTCCCTCTCTCTCTCTTTTTGAGAATTCAAGACATCCTAATGATCACCCTCACACTGCGGTCTTGAAGAGCAGATGGAAGATACTTGTCTATAGAAAAGTATTCAGTGGATATGGAACAGAAATCAAGTAAAAGAATACATCTATTTCTTAGTTTAAAATATAAATTGTGCTCAAATAATCTGCCAGATATTTACTCACTGGAACCACACAATAACATCATGCTTCATGCAGGGTAAAGAAAAAAGTCTTTTAAGTAAGAAAAGATCTACATCACCTCCAACCCTATGTGTGTAGGGATGTTGGAAGCTCTTTTGTTCCCAGAATATCTCTCTATCTTTTCCAGTGTGAAAAAATTTTTCAAGGTCTTTCTGTGTAATTCAGGCTGGCCTTGAACTCACTATGTAGTCAAAGGTAGCCTCGAACTCATGGTGATTCTCTTGCCTCAGTCTCCTGAGTGCTGGGATTACAGGGGTGTGCCACCAGCCCAGTGAGAAAATTCTTGAAAGTATTTGAGAGCTATTTTTCAAGGTAGCCAATTGTCACACCTCTTACACCTTAGTGTGAATGAAGTTATCAGGTGACTCTCATCCAGGGAAAAGAAACCCTAGAGTTTACTGGGAAAATGAGAGAAAGTGGATTTTTCTTTACTTGGGCTGGGAATCATTTCATGCAACCATGAAAAAGCTGCATTTTGAAGGGCAGTCTTTCTCCCACACATCATTCACAAAAATGGAAGATAGAAAGCATTCTATATACAATTTCCATTGCTCCACAGTTAAATTTAAGTGACCATGTAAATGGAACAATGCACGCTTCAGAGCGGGTAAGGAACATATGATATGTTTAAGGATGACTACAATACTTGCTCAAGGAACCATAAAATTGGGCCACAGGATGGAGGAGAATCTGTGTCTCAGGTTTCATAAACACTTGCTTGCATGTGGAATGTGTGAAAATGTGCATGCACCTTATTCAGTAATACACATCACAGAGACACCTGCTCAAGCTGAGTAGTATAATAATATGTTGCACTCGGTTCCCTCTATCAGCCCTCCTCCTCGGTCACAGCACCAGCCTTGCCTCACGGAGGGGACACCACTCGGATAACTACCAGAGAATGGATACTTCGCAGAGTAGATCATGATGGTCTACTTGTGGGTCATCACCAAGGTAGAAAACAGCCCATTCCTGTGGGTAAGCAAGTTTGGACCAGTATCACACTCCACTAAAATACCCTCAGAAAAGACTAAAACAAGATCTGCATCTGTAATCGAGGAGACACGGTGCTAGAAAGAGAGAAATGGAAAGAAGAGAAAAAGATCAGTAGGAGGAAAAATGCCCAAGTGATTCATTAAAAAATGGTTTTTGTGAAGCAGCATGACTAACTATGGCAGAACCCACCCATCTTCAAAGCAGAAGAGACAGAATACCATGGCCTATTTTAAATAAGATATAACGTGAATTAGGAGGGCCAAAACAATTCTTCTACTTGGTAATACCTAAAATAAAGAAATTATCTCCCCCTGCTATGAGGTATCTCGTCATTTATTTTTTTTATTTTCTTCTTTTATAAAACAGATAAATGAACAAATATTAAGTATCAATATTAGCTGAACTGGCAATGACATTTAAGAATTCTGCTTCTCAAATTCCTCATCAGACCATCAGACTATGGAAAAGAAAATTAGCACAGACCTGCTGGAATCCTTAGATTCAGGAGGGTCTTTCATTACAATTTAAGGGCAGTTGATAGAGCAGACAGTTTGAAAAAGGACACAGTTTTTGAACTATCACTCTATTTCTTTCACTCTTTTTGTACAGATGCGGAAAGATTATCACAGAAAAACACAGTTCAACATCAGCACATTTTAACTGCTCAAACTGAAAGATCACAGAAGCTTAGAACAAAAACTCAGGAGGCACCAACTGATCCCACTTTCCATACTCACAGCTATGGTAACAACCGTGCGGTCTGCAAAGGCTGTCATTACTACTTTCTGCAAAATATTTTCCTGCCAAAAAAAAAAAAAAAGTGTACATTTTTTTGGAATATCTTGTCTCCAAGAACACTGTCCCACCATGCCCACCCCTTTCTGAGCATTGTCACACTGGTCTGCAGGGGCGGGTGACAGGTGAGAGGCAGAATGCCCCAAACAGTTCATAGTGAATTGTGGAACTGTCTTTAACATGGAGATAAAATTCAGTGATCAAATTGGTGTGACTCATAGATTTGTGGACAGGGAATCCAAAGAAGAAAATCCAACCACACAAGCATCAAAATGTTTCTAGGTGTGACATCATAAGCAGCACATATACAAAATGAATCAAACGCTCAAATGGTGTTGACCTTTGATTCAGAAAAAGGAGAGATGAAATCTACCCCCTTCCCTAAATGTGGATTTTGACCTACAAAATATTCTAGGCAGGAATTGTTTGTATTCCCACCACAAACTGTTATTATCATATTTTGAAAGACATTCTGGATACATTTCCACCTCTTTGCTAGAGGAAAATTTGATTACCTCAGTTTTAATGCAGAGTTCTTTCTTCCAACCGAGTGTCTTACTGCTGCTTAATTCGTATTTCCCCCTCTTTCCCTCTCTCTCTCCTCTGGTGAATTAGTCATATCCTTATAATCAGCCTTGATGTCGTACAACTTCAGTAATTTTGATGTACTTACACTTAGTGAAAAGACTTGATGAGACACAGCTTTATTGCTTTCAATTACATTCACTTCAAGGTCACATAACTTTGAATAGGTACTTTGATTAATCTTACTTAATAGAAAAAATTACATGAAATTAACCTCTCCACATACAACTGGCTTTTTGTCTGTGTGTGCTACTGGGATTGAACCTGGAGTTTTCATACTGAACTACACCCCAGTCCTTTATTTATCTTTTCTAGTCCCTCTGTTACTAGTTGCCTAGGCTGGGCTTGAACTTGTGATCTTTCTGCTTTAGCCACCCAGAGTTCTGGGATTATAGGTGTGTGCCAGCATGCCTGGTTTACAACTGGCTTTTAACAGCCTTGAAACTGTTTCAGTTCTTTGGGTAGTTTTACCCTATCTAAAGTATGTAGCATGAAAATAACATGAAACTGGGTTTTAAAAAAATTTTGTGTACTTCCTGATATCAAATTCTCTCCCTCTCTCTCTCTCTCCTTGCATCCTCCCTCCCTCTTTCTCTCTTTCTCTTTGTCTTTTAGAGACAGAGTTTCACTATGCAGTTCAAGCTAGTCTTGAACTCAGTTTGTAGCCCAACTTGGCCTGGAACTCACAGTGATCCTTCTGCTCCAGCCTACCAAGTGCTGGGATTCCAGGCATGCACCAGGCCAATCAGCCTCACATTTTCAATATCAAGTTAATTAACAAAAAATCAATGCTAGCTCAAACCATGGTTCATGGTTTAATATATTGTCGCCAACCAATCCTAGTCTTCCAGATGAATCTCTCTGGCTGACTCTTTTAAATAATTCCTATCAAAAAGCAAAGTTTCTGGCTTTTTTTTTTAAACCATGAACACATGCAGTAGGCCATCGTCAACTATAGCTGTCATTATTCCTAGCAAATTCCTCTTCAAAGTGCTTTAGAAAATGATTGGTCTTGCTTATCAATATTTTATTAAAGATTAGATACTTGAGAACTTCTACAGAATGATCATTGAATACAATATAGTACTTTAACTAACTGTCCTGAATCTAACAAAATTTTGTACCCTTTGGTTAACAACTTGCACTTTCTCATCTCTTCTTCTTCCCCAGACTTTGGTAAAAACATTTCTACAAATAAATGAAATCATACTGGCTTATTTTATTAACATACCTATAGTTCTGTTCATGTTGTCACCAATGACAGAATTTCCCACTTTGGAAAGACTGTATAGCACCCCACTATCTTTATGGATTGCATTTTTAACCCAGTCATCCATAGATGGAAATTTAAATTTCTGATGATATGGATATGCTAATAAGCTTGACAGAATTTTTCTGTAATACATACCTGGATCAATATACATGCAGTATTATTGCGTCCATTAAAAAATCGATAATTAAGTATCAAAACAAAATGAATAGAGCACCTGACTAAAAGATACTTGAAGAGTATTTGTCCTTTCCATACAGTACTTCTGCAAGTCCAAAATCATGCTACAATAAAAATGTTTTAAGAAAGGGGAAACTTGAAGCAGAATTTATTTTCTATTTATTGGTAATAGAAACTTCTTTAATGTGTGCCTGGTGTGTTGTTTATTGTGTTTCTTAGTGTGATCGTTGGTTGGTCCAGGAGATGATTGGGAAATCATTTAAAACAACAGGATAAAGAATTCAGAACCCAATCCAGAACAACAGCCACTGTCACCTCCATGCACAGTTTGAGACCTGCACTCACCGTGGCCATGTCAATGGAAGCTGTGGCTTCGTCCATGATGAGAATACTGCTTTTGCGGACGAAGGCCCTGGCAAGGCAAAAGAGCTGTCTCTGTCCAACACTAAAATTCTCCCCACCTTCCGTGACAACTGCATCTAAATCAGAAGAAGAAGCAAAGATTTCACTAATCTTTGAAAGGAGATGAACACTCTCCTTGGACAAAGTCATGAAAAATACAGCAGCAGAGCAGTGTGTTGGAGATCTTTTTATACTAGAGCAAGGATTTCTTACAGACAGACATGGTGGAACTGTGCTCGGGGAAAATGAACACGAGGCTCAGTGAATTACTTCCTAACAATAGGATATAAAGTATTGTTAAACATTTCAAAGGCTAGAAGACTTTTGAAATTTTAAAGTTACTTATTGTAGTTCCCTAAGTGGCTTGTCCAAGGTCACACTTAGCAAATAAGCAGTAGAATTCGTTAAGAAATATTCCCAGTTTCAATTCCAGTTCTCTTTCCATTATACTATCCTACAAGTGGAGAAGGACTGGGTTTGCTTTTGTTTATCTATGTATTTCTAATACTATAGTAACTCATGTGGACACCAAATGCAAAGTTACAACATGGATAAATGCATGATATATCTTCATTGTGCTTTTTATTTTTTGTTGTTTCCATCAACATTAAATAAACTGCTATTGTGAATTTCAGATGAATTCTGCTTCCAAAAATTTATTTTATTAAAATTCAAAAGCTTTTTTGGTGAAATTCTGGGAGGAGGGTGGATTTCCATTAACCAGGCTGTTACTGCATCAGATTTTTATAACTTATCATGCTTGGAAGGTATGCATTTATTTTCCTAATTTTAATTCACATGATAACTAAGGAGGATGCTGAATATTCTTTACCATATTTGGCCTGAACCAGATCTTTCTCAAGAAGCTTGGCAGCCCCTTTAATAAGATGGTGACACAGTGAGTTTGGTGAGATACAGAGCGTAAAGGAAATCCCTTGTTTAAATTACTTAAACCACATACATCATAACCACAAAACTCGAGGTCCACAGTTCAGAACAGTCTCACATGGCCCTCTTGTTAAGGAACAGGACTATAATTTTGCTTATCTTTCCAACTGTTAATGGTAGTGGTGGGGGCGGGTCTCTAAATGCCAAGAGAGAAGGTTTATACACATGAACCAATCGCTCAAGCAGACTTACCGAGCCCTCCACAGGAAATAACAAAAATTACTATGGGAAAGTTCACCCAGAGTTCTGGAATTACTCCCATAACTGACACTAGCAAGGTCAATAAAACTTCTTAAAGACATACTGTCTTAATTTTTGCTTGTGGTTTGCTTCTACTTGGGGCTTAATTAAAATCATAAAAACTCTTGTTTTGGAGTAGGCCTTGCTTTCCAAATAAACCAACAAATACACATGGTTTCATTTTGTATGTTGACTTTTTTAAAAACATGAGATGCCAAAACAACACTATCAATTTGGTGACTACATACTGTGTATTAAAATTAGAATATAAAAAAGCTGTTGGTATTCCTACTGCTTTCTTAAGTGGGTTCAGATTTTAAGGAAGCAGAAGTCAAAAACTATAGATGTTTATTTTTATGAATTAAGGAAGATGTGAACTCTTGTTTTACTAACATGTTATTCTTTCATTTCATCATTTGTTGGCCAGAAATTGGACGGCATTTTTTAGTAATTGTTTAAATACATGTTTCACTCTTTATACAGATGACCAAAACTGATTCCACAACTAGATAGTAATACAACACAATGTCTTCAAACAAGATGAGAATTATATTACATAAATAAAAGAAGAAAGGGGCTGCCAATGTGGAAGAAATGACTGTCTCCTAAATCACACAAGACTTGGAAATCTAACAGACTCTAAAATAGGGTAACCACTTTTTGAGGCTAAGTGACCCTGTAGGTGACTTGAATAGGAATGATTACAATAAGCAAGGGTCTCCACTGACCTGTACAATGGAGAAAGGAATGAAGAGGGATGTGCATTGACGCAATATTCTGGAGTGCTCATATGTAGCAGAATTTGCCATTAGGCTCATCATTCTGTGTACCAGGGAAAATGGTACAAGATTTTACAATGTCCTTTAGTAGACTAAGCACAAGAGGATCTAATACTGGACCAGGAGGAGAGCTCAGTAGTAGAGCATGTTCATAATAAGCACAGGCCTTGGGTTTGATCCCTAGCACCAAGAATAAATATTAAAAAATATTTTAAACACTACAATTATATGATTCTAATATAAGGCAGATAGATAGATAGATAGATAGATAGATAGATAGATAGATATGCAGAACTGATTGTATGTGTGCAAAATAAACGTGTTATTCAGACATGATACCTAGACCACCAGGTAGTGATTTGACCATATTCTTCAGCTGGGCAATTTCTAGAGCCTCCCAGAGTCTGTCATCTGTGCATTTGCACTCTGGATCTAAATTAAATCTGCAGGGAAAAATCAGTTAATTATTAAGTTAGAATAATGCAATAGATGAAATAAAAACAGAGAGCTTTTATGTATATCTGCTTATTGGTCTTCTTTCCTTAAAATGTTAGGATCTGTTCATTTTGGTTATTGCTTTGTATTCAGCACCTAGAACAGAGCAAGCACTGAATTCATGCTGAATGAGTGAATCAGTGACCTTAATGCTATCCAGAAGCCTTTCTAATGATATCATTAGGTAAATATATATACAGTAAATATAAGTTTTGTTACCTTGATTCCTCCACTCCATACCATGATCAGCATAACCTGAATAGTTTCCAGCAAAATATTCTAGCAGAATTGATCCTAGATGCATAAAATCACTATGGAACCATATAATATTATTTTAGATAAACTATGCTGCACCAACCACAATAGTAATATTCCCAATAATTGATTATAAGATTGCTAAATAACTTGAGCCATCCAGAACTTGTAATTAAAATAATTTTACAGGTAATGCTGACCAATCTTACACACATTTTTTCTCAAGACAAAGAGTAATTATTAAATGGCGATGTCAAACAGTTCTGTGTAATTCCATGGATGGGGAAGGGGTGCAAGAAAGAAAAGGTGGATGAAATGAGAGACAGAATTTGGTGGAGGTATAAGGTGGACTTTGGAATCAGACAACTAGTTGGAATTCCGGTGCCACCACTTGATAGGTGTGTGAACTTGGGCAAGTTACAACTTCTTTGAAAATACTCATTCATAAAATACTCATCTGTAAAATGGAAATAGCAATAGTATGTATCCCAAAATGATGTTTCGAGAATTCAGCCAGACAATATATTTAAAGCACCAGCAAATAACAGATGGCTCCATTTTCTTTTTGTGGATAATTAGGGTCTAGGCATAGAGACTGTAGCCCATTTGGCAAAGCAAATAGGGATGAAGCAAAATTTTAAGGAATAGAGAGACAGGTAAGGAAACTAAACTCAGAGTATTTGCTGAGGCCAGGTGACACACAAGAGTTAGGATAGTTATAGGTGGAATTTCTCAGAAATATCTTCTAAGAACAATCACTCCCAAGCACACAGGAAAAAATGGATTTAAATTTGGCAAACTGAAAGAGAAGAGCTCTTGGAAACATAAGAGATTGGCTTCTGTAGGTTAATTTACCATCTCTACAATTTCTGGTCTAAATCACTGGACAGCATATATACTTTTTATCATCTTGATACTGTTATTTTATACCTATCCGGCAAACAATTGTCAGAGCAAAACATTCCTGTGAGCCAAAGCATAATCCCGGGAGACACAGTTGTACTGAATATGTCACTTACCTAATAGAACCACTGAACAGTATTGGATCCTGCAGAATGATTGACAGTCTAGAACGGAGGGTGTGCAGTGGTAGTTTAGAAATGTCTATTCCATCAATGACAATCTTTCCTGTTGAAGAAAAACAAAAATTATGGACATGGAATAAACACACAAGTAAAATTTTAATGTGTTTACATATTAAAATTTTTTTCCCTGAATCCCTGGGTTTCATCTCCAGCACCGTGAAACAAAACAAAACAAAACAAAACAAAACAAAACAAAACAAAACAAAAGACCCACACACCTTTTTCTACTTCTGAGTTGAAATAGAAGATATACAGCTTTCCATTTAAATATTTAAAACATTGAAATACACATTATTGCTAGTAATTTTGTATGTCTTATGTATTTCTCATAAAGAAAATTTCAGTTCATTCACTGTGCGGACACACAAATAAAAGATACTTTTATCTCTTTTGAGTTACTCTCCTGTTATTCCTTTTATCCCCTTTCCTTGCTTTCTTTCTCTTCATGGGATTTATCAGAATCTTTCTTTACATACTTTGTTATGTTTTTCATGTTCCTCCTCTAATAGAATATAAGCATCTTGAAGATAAAGCTTTTTGTGTCACTTCCATACTGATTGAATAATACAATGCACTAAAAATAGGAAATCAAATTCTGTGATACAGACATCAAATTTTACTGAATTTCCCCTCTACCGTATGTAGACTTAGAGAACAATGCAATTTTGATGTTTATTCCTCAACTTGATAAATTAGTTCCATCATCTCACTTTTGCAAGACACAATATTGCCCTGAAAAATATGCACTCAATAGCAGCTCCTTTACCAGGTAGATTTACCTTTAATAGCAGACAAGGGTGATTATCCTCAACTATGTCTTTCAGGGATAATATATTATCTTTTAAAATATTAGTAGCCTAATGCTACTAAGAAGAAGACAAGTCTGTGATAGTTTACATTGGGCCTGAAATCTCATTTCTAGATACACAAGGATTAGGTAACCTATTATGATGAGTAATCAGCACAGCGCTTGATGAAAAGCACCGGTCAACTGTCACTGGATCATTTAATTGCTTCGTGACACAAATCTCACAGAGAGTCTTTAAAATACCCATGTATTATAATCAGCTAGGGGAAGAGCAAACTGCTAAGCCAAAGATGGATGCTTATCTTCTTTTTGAATTTAAACCTTCCTCCAAATTCCAACTACCATATTGGAATTTTGTTGTTCATAAACTGACCTTTGAATCTTACAAAGCTGTCATGTCGATTAAATTAAATAATGTTAACTATTAAGTACAATAAACATACACAATCCTGTAATGATCATTGTAACCATTATAGACAATAGTAGTAAGTTCTCTTTTGAGCCAGGTGTTACGTTCATTGCTGGATCCCCCTCCATTTAAGATGATTATGTACCAGCCTATTTATAGGTCATGTGATAGACTAAATAATGTGACATATTTTTCTGAAACAAAGATTAAATTATTTTAGGACATTTCTATGAATAACTGAATGGTTAGTAATTTATGTGTATTAAAGGAAACTGAATCCACAGTTTTCACACTGAGCTATTTCCCAGGCCCTTTCCCTTTTTAAATCTTGAGACAGAATTTCACTAATTCATTAAGTTGCCCAGCTGGGCTTTAACTTGTTCTCCTCCTGCCTCAGCCTCCCAGAGTACTGGAATTATGGGCATAAACACTGGTGAGTAAATATTTTTGCATACTGTTAATGTAGCTTAAAGCTTAGCCAAAAATATTACTTTTTCACAAAGCATTTTCTATCCTTAAATCATGTTAATAAGTCCATGAATGTAAGACTCATGGACCAACATCTAAAATGCACATTACTTATTTCCTTGAAATTTCTTCCTTTGATTGAAAAAGATGTATTTTCAGTACAAGGAAAGCAAGCTAATCTCCCCTTCTTCCTTCTCTTGCAAAGCCACCCACATCTATTGCTATTCACAGCAGGTGACCTTACCATTTTAACCAGTTCATTAGAACTCTATCAGCAATCTCAGTTTATAGCTACCTCATCTCAGTTTATAGCTATTTTATTTTCCCGATTCTATGCTCTTCTTTTATCTCTAGGCTGTTTATTTGGGAATACCTGCCTTGAACCATATACAGGACATAAAGTCCTTAATTTCTATTTTTGCAGAATTAGCTAAATTGATTTTTTAAATTACGTTTTTGCAAGGAAAGCACTATGTGCTCAATTAAAAAAAATTAGCTTACAACTCACCATCAAATATATCAACCATTCTGAAGAAAGCCAGAGATAAGGATGACTTCCCGCTGCCGGTGCGCCCACATATGCCCACCTGAAAAAGCAACCATCTCTCAGAAGATGGAGACTCAGAGGAGACTCAGAGAAAAAGAACAGAGAGTGACTTATTTGTGACTTAGACGAGGCATCACAACAAAAGGACAATTCCACTTAAAAGATTATACTAGGACCGCACATTCTTCTCAGATTTTATGAATTATCACTATTAAAAGTGAAATATGAAGTCTTTGCCAGGTCCTCAATGAATTGCATTCTATTTGGTTGTGTTGTTTTTCCTGCATTGCTTAATTTTGGGATTTGATATATTGCTGGGCTGAAAAATAGCCATCCCATTTTATCTTAGTTACAATAGGCTTATAACAAAAAGAAGAACAGCTCCATTTTTAAATCAACATTTTCTTCTCCTTTTATAATCACTAAAAAAGTCACTTTGGGACTAGAGCTAGAATGGAGACAAAGGTCCCCAGCTAAATGTCTGATATGGTCATGGGCCAGAAGCCAGAAATTTTGAACTTCATACCTGTTGCTGACTTTTCTGATTGGCGTAAGAGTTTAGCAAATGGTAATATGATCTAGAGAACATGTATTGCACTATAATTATGTCTCCCTCTTTTCTTTTTCATGCAGGTGCTTTTGCCTATGTTGGGCGGGGAATATTTTATGTGAACTCAGAACATACCTGGCTTGGATGTCCAAAAAGCTTGTGTGGTGACAGTGGGTACCTGTGGAGCTTCTATGTACAAAACAAATCGGTGGTAAAGCCATACCTTTTGCCCGGGTTTGATGTAAGCCTTGACATGTTTAAGAACAGGCTTCAGATTATTTTCATATCTGACACAAAGATCATGAATCTTGATCT
Organism: Hydrochoerus hydrochaeris; assembly: GCA_004027455.1. Lineage (NCBI taxonomy): Eukaryota > Metazoa > Chordata > Mammalia > Rodentia > Hydrochaeridae > Hydrochoerus > Hydrochoerus hydrochaeris. The sequence continues at coordinate 74,657 of PVLA01001866.1, forward strand.
CTCCTTCCTGTGGCCAATGTTCTGGAACCTGAGAGGGATCTGAGGGATGAAGTTAGGAAGAGATAATAGATGATAGGTAGATAGATATAGATACATAGATAGATAGATAGATAGATAGATAGATAGATGGATAAATGGCATAAATAAGTAGTGAGATATATGTAGAAAAAACATATACTTATGCACATATAAGAATAAATCTATAATAATTTTAACATGTTTAAAATTATCCCTAAATTTGAAGTAATATTGAATCAATCTCCATAGTGGTGGTGCATTTGTTTAATTTAAATCACAAGCAAGTTCTTGCTTAAGAACTTGATATTTTTTCCTATGTTTTATTTTGCAGCATTAACCAGTACCACGTCTTTCTTGTATTCCACATTCAATTCTATTCAAGGGCAGCACACTAGTCCATTTGTGATTTGACTTATTTGTTTAGCTAGTTGATCATCAAATACTGAGTGCTTAAAATGTGCAATGCCCTGGGCACGTGGAGACCAGTGACATGGCTCAGGTGCCTTCTGTGTCCTTGGGAAGACACAAGCGAGTCAGCATCCACAGCTCTGCAGACTCTGGAGTCAGCCAAGGATGCCCTGCAAGCTGGGATGCATCCCCAAAAGAGGTGGCGCCTACAATAAATCTCAAAGGATGAGAGCTGAGAAAATGTATTTCAAGTACAGTGATGAGAAGAACAAAGATGAAAACAAGGTACAGCATCTTCACGTGGCCAAAGCGAGAGATGAAAAGTTTTACAGGAAGAATTGAGACCAGGCAGGTGAGCAAGGGTCCCTCACTGATGGAGCGCTCAGTTTTAGCAATGTTATCTGGATTTTGTCCTTGAGCAGCTAGAAAACTGTTGTAGGATGCAGGCAAATATGTGCCCTTTCTTTTCTTTTTCTTTTTTTCCTTCCTTTAAATAAAGAAAATCCTGTCTTTTTGAGACACTATGTAGTTCAGGCTGGCCTCCAACTCACAGCAGTCCTCCTACCTCAGCCTCCCAAGTGCTGGGATTACAGATACGTGCCACCAGGTCTGGCTAATATGTGCATTTAAGTTTGAGATTTCTATTTAATAAAGATTATTTTATCTTCAACAATGAATCTCTTGCTAGTTTTACTCTAGTAGAATTGAGAATGTTTCATATTTTAAAACTCAAGTCTCTCTCTCTCTCTCTCTCTCTCTCTCTCTCTGTCTCTCTTTCTCAGTAGTATTGGGGATGTAATCCAGGGCCCGTATACAGAGCTACATCCTTGGCTCTCTTTTTATTTTGATACACGGTCTTGTTAACTTGCCTAGCTGGGTTTTAACTAAGATCCTCCTGCTTCAGCTTGCTACAGTGCTGGTAGGATAGGCACACATAACAACCAAGTTTCTTGAAATCTAAGTTAATAGGTCTTGAGAAAGAAAATAAAAGAGTACACAATTTAGGTCACCAATTAAAATAATTAACCAAAAATATTTTTATAACTTTCTTAAATACTATTTAAAAATGTCTACTTGAGCTCTAGTTTTGTCCAAGGCTTTTCAGACCTACAATTGCCATAACTTTTGGGGTACTGACAATCAAGCAAAATCAGGGCAAGGGGGATATTAAAGTGGAAAACAAAAGCAAAGCAACATTATGCCAGACGTGCAAGTGATATTTGTTTAAAGTAAACATGTAAGTGAAACAAACTAGTAACAATACCTATGGTGCCTTCATAGTTCTCCGACTCCATGGTCAAGAAGCTGTTTACTTTCTTCACTGCGCCCATCTGGACCTCCAGGTCCGCCAAGTTCCTCACAACCCAATTCAAATAGTTGGTTATCTGTGTCAGGTGACAGAAAAATGAGCATGTTTAAAGTCAGAGGAAGTGCTAGCCATGGTGGCACATGCCTGTAATCCCAGCACTCTGGAGGCTGAGGAAGGAGGACTGCCATAAGTTCAGGGCCAGCCTGCGTTACATAATGAGTTCAAGGCCAGCCTGAACTATAGCTTGTCCCCCAAAAATAAATAAAAATAAGTAAATAAAAAATAAGATCGGCACCATTTGCAGACTGCAGGTGAGGAGAACAAAATGCCAACAAAAGGCCAAGCCCTCCCTGTGAGTTGGCACCATGTACAGGCCACTTGGGGGAGAACCTAGACGCCAGCCCCTTCAGACACATGGACTAGGAGACAGGAGCCAAGGACCCTCCCTGCCCCCATAAGCTACCAGCTGACTCGGAGAAACACAGGCTGCAATGACAGCTATTGAGGTAAAATACAGTTTAATGCCTGTAGTGTTTAGTGTCTCACTGACTTTGCAGGTCACTAATCGTCTACTCAGAGGATGGCAATATGCAATGCAGCATGTATAGGGGATCTCCTTCTGGAGGTAGAAGCCATTGTTAATTCCCTATTATCTTGTTTTGAAGTCCTGTATCATTTTCACTGTTTTGTTGGGTTGGGTTTTATTCTGTTTTGTCTTGTTTGATTTTATTATATCTGATGGCATGGGCAGCTATTTCAAAGATAACAAGATATATTATGGTAGTCAGTTTGAATTTACTATTATCTTGTTTTGAAGTCCTTTATTGCATTCACTGTTTTGTTTTTATTAGTTCTGTTCTTTTTCATTTTGTTTGATTTTTACTATGTCTGAAGTTATGGGCAACTATTTTGAAGACAACAAGAGGCATTATGGGAATTGTTGATTTCCTATTGTCTTGCTTTGAAGTCTTGTATCACTTACACTGTTTTGTTTTGATTGGCTTTATTCTGTTTCATTTTGCTTGGTTTTATTCTCTTTAAAGTAAAAATTACAAAGCAAATAAATGAAATAAAATCAGAGGAAGCAATTTTCATAATCACTGTATACTTGAGAATGAGATGGCTTAGACACTTAGCATTCATTATGTGGCCCAACTCACAAGTGCTTCAGATTATCAGACACCAGGGAGAATGTCATGAGCTGTATTGGCCAAGGTGTTCATTCTCCCTCCAGCATTCTCTCATGGCACTGTGAACTTTCCTCTGAAATTTCTGGCATAGTTAGATGTACTTCTATTTGGACTCATTCATATTAAACTTACTTTACTGTCCCCAAGTGGATTGTGAACACTTCAGGTTGGAGATCTCAGGGAGGGCTTTAAACTGCGGGATTTGGGAAATTTTTAAACAATTGTCTTAGAAGGTCAGAAATGAATCGAAGCTATGCTAAAATGTAAAATTTGGGGCTGAATTTACTATTCTCAAGATGTTGTCTGGTCATATACTCAGACTTTTCTAGCATCCACGAGAGTGGATAGTAAATTTCTTCCACACTGTATAGAAAGAGAGGGATTCTCTTTGTTTTCCTTTTTAAATATTTTTATTACTACATATTTGTGGTATATAACAAATACATTCTTCAGGGCAGTTTTCACCATACTTACCGTAAGTGCATACAGAAGCCCCAAACCCACCAATCCAGAGTTGGACGATCCACTAATGGAGGCGATAGATGCAGTGAGGACGATGCAAGCTCCCAAATAATCCTGAAAGAGTCGGAAGATTATTCTCAAGGTCTTAAAGCAGAGAGCTCAAGGAAATGATAAATTGCTTGAGCTCCCTGGTCACCAAGGAAATACAAATCATTCCTTATGTGTCCGATACTGCTTTAGGGAAAGGATACTGCAGGTGTGAAATAATGATATCTTACAGTATCATAGTTGGAATGTAAGGGATGCCACAGTCTCTTAAGATACAAGAAGATATCGGTTCAGAAGTTAAATCCCTTAACAGGTTAAGCTGCAATTGGTATCCACAACCAGGATCAAATGTTGGATTTTCTTTTTTTTTATTTGTATTGCATTATGCTGGCAACTAAGCAATTCTTTTTTGACCTGCTTGGCTAGCATAGATTTCACGTGCACTTAGGTCAGGATTGCAACAGCTCCCACGTGCTACCATGAGGCCCTTGAGGAAATGGGCCTCTGATTAACTTGTTGGGATCTATCCCTGAACTTTTAGTCAACTATCTGTGCTCAGAGTCTGTGGGACCACAGATCTGTAGACTTTATGTAAATCAGAAAAAAGGCTATATTTGCTCATTTATAAATGAGTAGAATTCCCATGTCTTTGAGGGTCTAAATTTTCAGTGATGCAATGATAAGCTCTTTTGCAAAATCTGAAAAATTTATGGAGGCCAATTTAGATCCCACTGAAAGACAAGGAGGCATCTGCTTATTTCCTAACATCTTTGTCTTTTCTCATTTTCCACAAGTGCTTCAGATTATCAGAGATCAGGGAGAATGTCATGAGCTGTACTGGCCAAGGTGTTCATGTCTTATCCTTGGAAAAAGAAAGTCTAGAAATACTTGTGCTGATGTGTCAAATGTCCCAGAAAGGAGGTAAAATTTTAGACCTGAGTCTTCTAGAATTATTGTAAGTGTCCTCCTATTAGTGAAATCCTTCTCTAGTTAGCTATACTTTTGGTCTCTCATAACAAAATATCTACCAACTGTGTGATAAGAAGCAATAATAGTAATGGAATATTTAATGCACAAAAGTTAAAGAATTAAGTTTCTGCAGTCACAGGTACATTGCTGTTCCAAAGATGAAGCTGTTGGAAAACAATGATTCTCAACCTTGGAATAAGAATCTGAATTCAAATGCCATTTTTTGACATTTACTAGCTAGTGAGCTCAGACAATTAAAATCATTCCAAGTCTCATTTTTTTTCTTTGGAAAATAGAAATATCATCAAATTCTCAGAGATTTTGAAAGGAATACATATGTTAAGTACAATTTAGATATCCTCATTCCCATGTATCAGAATGCTTCCCCTTGGATGATTTCCAAATGATTGAAGCAAATTTATAGATGTTTAAAAATCATAGAACATCAACGATCAAAACAGGCACCGACATAGTTCTATATTGAGTCCCATGATCATTACAAAAGCTAACAAAAGAAATCAAGTAGAGTTAATCTCTTGCCATGACACATTCCACAGAGGTAGTAAATGTTTCTTTGATTGCTTATTTAGATAGATCCATTATTAACTTAATGCATTCCAATCAGAGAGTTTTTCCTCTTGCTTCCTTTATTGGAAGCAATAACTGCATGGATGCACAGCCAACCAATCTGGATTATTCTTTTATGGTTCATAAATGCCATCATGTATCCAAATACTCCTAACACATTCAAGCATCATAGTTTTTTCTTTTCAACCTTCCATGTAAAGTTCAGACTTACAAAACTGTTATACGTTTGTTATTGACATATTAGTTTTTTTCTTTAAAAAGACTCATAAAAAGTTTTGAAGATAAATTGCAAAAAGTAAATTATTACTTTAGAAGATACATCCAGCAAAGTGTCTCTGGCAGTACATGAACAAAATGTTGTCATTGACCCACTGAGAAATTTCTAAGGGTAATGTCTACATTAAGGGCTCTACAAGAGACTTCTTTTATTAACTTGTATTTGCTGCTTCCCACCTGTTAACTTCTTTGGAAAGGAAAGCCTTATGTGTTCAACATTCTTTTAAAAGTTTAAATCAAGTCATATGACTTCCCTGTTGAGAATTATCAGTGCCTTCCTACTGCACCCATAATAAATTCAATCTCTGATGGGTTACAAGGCTTTATATGATTTAAAGTGTTAATTCTACACCTTGTGTATTCTGAGCTTTACTTCTCCTTCACTCTGCTGTAATCACACTGGCTGCTTTTCTATTCAGGGGAACCCTAGTGATGGCTTGAAATGTGTGTCCACACCTGGCCCCTGGCACCTAGCTCCTCCTCGTGGGTTAGGAACCAACTCATATACCGCCTCCTTGGAGAAGCTATCATTTCTTGGTGCCTAGCCCAGCCCTGAACAGTTCTATATCCCATTGCCCTGTTTCATTTTCCTCAAAGAATTTAGGAATATCCAAAATGATCTTATTGGTTCATCCTTCTTTATCCTTAGTATAACCTGAATTCCATAAGGAATATTTGCTAATATCATCTCCAGCAGGAAGAATACTGTTAAGAACATCATAAAAGTTCACTGACTCTTTGTAGAATAAGTGAGTAGATCCACTGCTTCATAAGACATTTACTGAGTTTTTCTATGAGTTAAATATCTTCTGAATTAAGATGTCAAGGGACATTCTTTTTAAGATGTGATTCCCTATCAAGGTCTTTTCCATATTTTAAAAGTTACACATAGAGCACCAAAAAAAAAAAAAAAAAGGTAAATATGGAAAGATACTAGAAAAAAAGCACTCTTGTTAAAGTTGAAAGTCCAACACTAGGTTTTGGGATCTTTTTATCCCCTACTTGGACCTGTGATGAGTACAGCCTCCTACAAACCTTCTGTCAGGCAGACGTATTAGGAAGTCTTCGATCACTCTTTTTTTCTTTTGTGGAACTAGAAAGGAAACCTGATGCCTTGTACATGTTAGGCAAGTGTTCAGCCCCTGAGCCACACCCATGATTGGTTCTTTGCCTGTTTAGAGTGAAAACCACTTCATCTATTGATGAGTTCAGAAGCTGACTGCTATTAGGACATGAGGGCAGGTCAGGCATGGCGCGTCACTAGGGGCGTGATCTGGAAGGGCACCTCTCCCTCCTCGCTCCTGCTTGTCTCCTTCTGGGCTGCCACAGATTGGGCAACTTTCCCCCACTATTCCCCTCCATCATCCTGTTTCTGCCTTGGAGCTGGCTGACCATGGGCTAACACCGTGAGACAAAATGACCCTCTTCCCCTTTAAGTCGTGGGCGTTGGATTTTGTCCTAGTGACAATAAAGAAACTAAGATATAAACCATGAACTCCATTATCCATTTTCAAATGAGTATTTTTACATTCCTCTTTCAGTGGGGGAGGGGCCTATAGCACCAACCTCACAGCTGTGAGATTGCTGTGTTCTTTACAGAGCAGATCCAAATAGGCCTAGAATAGACTAAGTCCTTATCCGACATACTGACACAACAAAATACTCATTGGGTCTTAATAAATAAAAATTAAGTAGTAGGCTTAATGCAAATATGATAAAGGAGATACAAAACATTATTCATGTATTCTCTCTCTCTCTCTCTCTCTCTCTCTCTCTTTCAACTTTATTGCAGCAAAAACTTTCTCATTCCATATAGGGCTTCCGGATTCACATGCTGCTCAGAACTAAATAGTAGATTCAACTAAATTACATTTTTAAGTTTCTTTTCCTGAGTGAAAAATGGTCATTTTCTGGTAACACATAATCTTATCTTGGCAAAAGAGCCACAAGAGAAGTGAAGGCAGGTGAGGGAAGGAGAGGGAGAAGGCTGATGAATGAGTTGTCATCAGTGTTTACTTCCTGGGCCCTTTCACGTGGCTGGTATTTTCAAAACGACTCATGAAGTTTTCAATAGGATTGTTAGGGTGCATTATTAGTCCAGTAATTAACACATGCCTATTTTCATATGTAAGGGAGACGTTATGTAAGGGAGATAATGTTTTGGGAACTTCAGCAAAAAGAAAGTATAGCTATACTTTTTGAGGTATATTTTATAGGGATTTTTTTTTTTTTTTTGTATCAGAAATTGAACTCACAACCTTGTGTTTGTCCGGCAGGCGCCATGCCGCTGAGCTATGTCCCATATCCAGTAAAAATTTTAAGACATGAGCCCAATTTCAAAATTTACAATGTACTAAATTCAAATAGCTATCATGGTGTGAATGCCAATGTTTGTCGTTCACTGTCTGCAACAAAGTTATTTATTATAAAAAGTCTTTTATACTGTTGTTCAGAAGATGCTATTCCCGCTGTCTTTTAAGATACTGACTAGTTACTTTCTGGCTCATTTCTGGATTATTACTGCTGCTCAAAACTATGTTTTCAAAGGAGTTGAAAATCTGGGAAGACATTTGATCAGAACTTTATCTTGATTTGCACAATATTTAATAAGAAATTTCATAGTGAAATCACTAAACTCCAATTAGCTTTCTTTAAAAGGTACCATAATATAGAAAAACACACAATCTAAGCTGTCATCAGCTCCCCATGTCCCACGTCCTTTCCTGTTAAGGGTAGCAAATGTAATGAGCTACGAGGTGGTCACTTGATTTTCCCTCTTCCCATTTCTCTAGAAATAATGCGAACAGCAAAAATGGCTTATAGGCAACAGAGAAAGGAAAAGCTGATGGCCTGAGTAACTCACACAGAGGACAGATGACTAACCTCACTGATCTAGTCGGTGACAACACCTGTCAAAATGAAACGGTGGAATGAGAGCTTCAGTTTAGAAAATAATCCTGGTATCTTAAATACCATCCTCAGGAGAGAGCCCAGTCACAGGACATTTCATTCCGGTAGTGTTAAAGAACAGCCTCTATTCATGTGATGAATTCAATATTTTCTCCCCAGAAGAAAAGCCTTTGATTCCCATGTCGAAGAGAGAAGGCTCCTGTCAGATTTCTAGAGATGCACTGACATCTAAAACAGATTCGCACAGAGTTGATAGAAACTGAAAAACACATGATTCCTTCCCTCCGTGTATCCCTCAGGAATACCTGGCTAGAGTCCCGCAGAGTATTAGGAAGACTATTACACGAAGACCTATAAAAGGAAAATACAAGATCGTGGCACACCTATCCACAACTCCAATTTGGAGTGGTGAACACGCAGAGGCTCTGTGTTGTTTCACAAAGCAGACTCTTGTGCAAGTTCACTCTGGGGACTATTTTCACTTCAAGATGTTGACTCCAAAGCAAGATTTCTCTGCCTCCCCGCCCTTTCACTCTCTCTTTCCTTTTTTGGCTTTCCATGTGAATTTTCTTTTATTCTTTCACCGCACACCAAGCGAAAGTCTTGGAAAGACAGTCTCTAGATAGAGTTACACAATTTTTTTTTTGTAAATGGAAACACAGATGCCAAAGAACTGGAATTGTTTAGTGCAGAGGGATGAAGAGAGAACACTGAGCCGAACTGAAGGACGTAAGCAGCACTCAAAGGTTAGGCTGCGGGGACACATCGCACACGATTGTGGCCCATTTCACTTGGAACCCACGGGGAAAACAGTCCCCTCCGCTGCCAGAGCAGGCCGGGTGGCCACAACCGAGATACTTTTCTTCTAGCCAAGCTATTTTATTCTTTTAGACTCTTCTCTTTTTCTAATGCATGTTATGGTTTTTATTTTTTTTTCCAATTCAAAATGAATATGAAATGAATATTGTAGGGAACACTAAATTCCATGGGGAAAAAAAACTCCTTTCCCAGGGAAGGAAAATACACTGTGATTGTCTTGACACTTACTGGACATGAATAGGAAAAGAAGGAAGGGATATGTATTTACAAAGCAATAACAACAAAAAATGATAACCAGCAAAACCTGGATAGGACCCCAGCCACCTTCAACAAACTGGTTTTGCTCTGGTTTCTCTGGCCTTCTTTTCCCTGGGATTTACTGCCCACAGCAGTGTCATTCCTTCAGAAAGCTAGAACTGGAGTGAAGAGAAAAGAAAGAGGAAAACAACCACAGGAAGCTATGAAATCAGGTTTGTTTTTTCCTTTTCCACTAAGGCTCTCCATTCCTGAACTGTAGTTTTCAAACTCTCCAGATCTGCACCAGGAAATCCTGCTCATTCCTTCCAATCTATGCCCAATACAATGATCTTCCTTGCACTACTTGGATTGTGTTTCCGGTCTGGGAACTCTAGGAATACCTGCTATAAGCATGTATTTATTTTGACTCACTGAGTAATATAGCCAAGGACAGGGAAAGGACAGGGCTAAGCAAGGTAATAAAAATTTTTACCACTTTTTTTTTCAAATGACTTACACAGCAGAGTATGTTCAGCTGTGAGGTTTCAGAGAGAGTTCACACCCTAGTCTCCGAGGTTCTATAGCTCAACATTCAGATTTCTGACAAAAGATCCATTTATTTTAAACTGAAATCATGTGTCCACTGATGCAGACATAGCCACAGAAGCGTGGTAGTAATGAGGTCATGGGTATGGTGCAGTAGGGAGAAAAGTTTATTTCCCAATAGAAAATCATCTGCGTAACCCATTCAGCACTCCTGCTGTGGCACACATGTGTGGAAGTATACCTGGTTCTAATGAAAACTCTCAGTGTACTCAGAAGAGAAGGACAATAAACCTGACCAACTAATGCTCGGTCTCTGGGGTTGTCAAATGGGGTATTGGTGTCTGATGCTGACCACAGCCACATGAACTTACCGACGTGTTAACACAAGTAGCAACAAACCATACACAGAAGACTATTATTTGACTTCTGTCAGCCGGTATGTCTAAAATGTTGCACTAAATCAATGGAATTTTCTTACCTTTATCAGAAACAAAAGGAGAAGATGCTTTAATTTTGAAGGAGGTGTGGGGGGGTCGAAACTGGGGAATGAACAATCCTTCATTTTTTATACTAGTTTTATTTATAATTATCATTATTATTATTATTACGTCTTTTTTGAGGCAGGGTCTTGCTATGCAGTTCAGGCTGGCCTTGAGCTCACTTCGTAGCCCAGGCTGGTCTGGAACTCACAACGACCCTCCTGCCTCAGCCCCCTGAGTGCTGGGATTACAGGTGTGTATCACCACACCTGGCCTGTACTAGTTTGCAAAGGAGCATTCTAGTAAAGAAACTACTTTAGCAAGTGTTGGAGGGGTTGTGACATACTGTGGGCCAAGAAAGGGCAGAGCAGAAAACATATTATTAAGTAGCGAAATGAGTGGTAGGCTTGGCCCTTCCTGTGTGAAAGGCCAGTTTTTTCTTTAGCTTTCTGCAGATGGAACTAGAATTCCTTTATATTCAGGTGGGTTCGACTGCTTTTTCATGTGGGAGTTACAGGCATTATTCAACCTCAAATGCCTCGAGTTTGGCTGCTGCTTCTTTTTAGCTTGTCCTGACCTTCCCTTTCTTGGTGCACTCTAATAGCTCATCTTTGGGCCATGGGAACTGAACATATGGTTTGCTTGAAGATTCTGGTTCAGCACTTGTCCGTGAACCTGACAGTACGAAGCGCTAAAGAGTGAAATGGGAGTCCTGGTCAGACACCCAGCTCATGCCCTAGGTAAACACACTCGCCCCCTGGAAACCACGCTTGTTCTTCAAGCTTACGTAAATCAGATGCTGGGATAACTGCTACTGTGTTCCTTTATGATTCTAGAACAGACTTTCATTAGATTATCTCATCATTAATTCTATTATTCACAAAGGATATTTTCCCTTAGAGCAAAACACCAACGTTAAAAGGCCACAAACAACAAATGGAAGTTTAATTGAGGGTCTATGGTCAGGATAAGGTCTAGGGAAAATGTTTTGGTTTTGCTACAAAGCTTAAGTACACTTCATTTGCCTTTATAGTATCTGTAGTTTGAGAAACTCTACCCTGCCACACTCCAACCCTCAGAGGTACATGGAAGAAGCTTCTTATCAGCAGCCAACTTGTGAAATACAACTGTGTTATGGCACCAAATAATTTCTCCATAGCAACTAATACAAGAGAGTCAGTGAGAACTTAGGATAACTAAAGTTCTCAGGTTGTCCAAGATTCCAAATCAATCTATGTCTACCACTTGATTACTCAGATTATTAGTTGAGCACTTCCAACTCTATTAAACTCCTTTTGTCATCTATCCTCAAGTTGTTGAGTTTTAAAAGAACCCCTGCATATGGGAAGAAAGCATAATCAGTCCAAATAAAGTTCTTCCAATAGTACAAAACTGGCATAACCATGTAAAAAATTGCAGTCAATTCATTATTACCATCAGAATAGCTTATTTGTGCTACCGATCTTACAGTTCAAGGTGCCAAATATATCACTTCCTTTCTAGATCTTTTTCTCTTCACACTACAGGTGGTTAGCTTACAAATCACTTACTAGGACATGTAGAATTTCCATTCATTTATTCATTCATCCATCCTTTTGAAAGACATAGTTGACTGCATTTGCCAATCAGTATAGTAAGACATTTATGTGTTTTTAAATGCTAATACCTCCATGAAGTACATATTCTTGTCCTATTCTAAGGCTAGGAACTGAGGCTCAAATTAATTTGCTACAACAAGGCTGTGTAATACTAGGACTTATGCTTGTTCTTCTACATCATCCATGACTAAAGAAAGCAATAAGCAATTAATCGTAGTTTTTTACATTTTGTGTTAGCATGATGCTCTACTGGTTTAAAACTTAGAAAATTGTCATGTCTCCCGAGCCTGCCCAGCTCAGTGAAGGAAATGAGTATAGTTGGTCACTTGTCAAATTTGCCCTTTAAAAAAATATGGAGGTTCTATAAATATTTGCCAATCCATTAACTTATGGAGTCGGGAGACTATAATGAACACAGAATGAATTTTTGCTTTGGGGACTATTTGTCTTGCCATTAGTTCAAACATTATGACAAATTTCAGCTGTAACATAAACAGACCTGAGCTATTTTAAAGTCTAGAAAATGTGAAGCTAAGGCTGCCTCCATGGAAGACTAATTTTTACAACTGTCTACCTCTCTACATCACGCCTCTTCTCTGTTTGGTTTCCATTTCGAAATCATGAGATGAACGTACCGTCCTGACCTCTAGCCATCTGTTGGCAGCTGAGAGAAATAAGTAGGCAATGTTGTTCGTGTCTGTCAGTTCCAGCATACGTTGCTTAAATCTGGTTTCATGCCTGCAGAAAACAAAAATATTATGATGTTAGCCACACAACAGGAGAAGTAATAAAAACCAGCCACACTTACTACTACACAATTCACTCAACAAAGTGACAGTGATGGGATGGAGTGATTGGTAACTAGACTCCTACTTCAAATATAGACCAGCTGCTGGAGCTTTGAGCAGAGCTAGTGAACTTGGTGAGGTCGAGGGTGCTCCTCTTTCACACCCCTACTAGGGAAAGGAGTTTCTCTGATGACAAATCCTTGTTAAAGACCATTACATAAATGTCCACGTACTTACTGTGGCCACGAAAACAAGGCATGACCTATGTTGCAAGGGTCCTAGAAAAACCACAATGGGTTCTAGGGAAATAAGATATATCCTACTTTCTTTTAATGACATTTATTGTGCATTTCCAAATGTCATGATTAAGAGTTGGGTGAGAAATGCTGGGGCAACAGAAAGAGAGGAAACAATGCATTTGGAATAGGTGAAGATATACTTCAAAAATTCTGTGTTGCCTGGTGTTCCTGGGAACCAAAGAAGGAAAATGGGGTGACAAGAAGAGGACAGGGAGTCTCGGTGGTGGTAAACGTTCATGTTAGATAAGATGTATACACAGCAATGTTTCTAGCTTTCTGTAAGGATGGTCATTTCACTAAAAAGACCTTGGTCCGTGGTTCTGAAGGGGATCCCTAATACACACATTTTAGAGATAGATCCCTGATAGCTCAAGTTCATTCTTGATACTCAACATAATCTGTATCCTATCTTATAAATGAAATTGCCCATTTGAACATATAAGTTACTGTCACAGAAACCCATGCTACATGGTTAAGAAAATCTGAGTTACAAAAATAGTCTCTTTTCATTTTGCAATTATTTTCCCTGAGTAACAGAAACAATGGAAAGTTGGAAAGTAACTGGCTTGAAAGTTGGGGAAATGCCAAATCAAATGTGGTTTGCTCACTCACTGTAATCACGGCTTTTCTTATACAACCCATCTTATGGGTTACTTTGCAAGGAAAAGTCAGATTTCATGTGACAACCGGCTAATGGTTCCTATCTGATAAGAGCACCCCACCGCTCCCCTGACATTCAAGCGAAATTGCAAAACTTTTTAATAAACCACCACTTGTATTAAAGAATGAAGTCCTGGGTGGAGTGTTCACTTGGCCTACTGAAGCAATCCATACAAGTCACTGTAAAGCAGATACTTGATATCTCTCCAATCAATCTGATCATTCCAGTATGCTACGCCAGACAGATAATTCAGTCAGACAGAAACATATGATCTATAATAATCAAAGGATTCAGCAATCAGAGCCAAATAATTACTTCATTTTGAGTTATGTAGCCTTGACCTAAGTGCCATGCACGGAAGGACCTGTGCTCAATGACAGCATGCCGGTGTGTGACTAAGCCATCCCAAGGCCATGTTTACCCTCTAGATGAGTCTTTTAGGGATAAATACTGTGAACAGCTAAAAGATAGGGGATTTCACACTGTGATTAGGGTTTACGGTGACAGGAGACATGAACTGTAAATATTCAAGTAAGATTCACGATTTCTGTACCTCCTGGTACAGAAAGATTTTCATCTATGTGTTCAGAAACACTTAGCAAACATCATTCTAAGTGAATCACTATGCTTGACTGAGAACACGCATATGAACAAGATGCATATGAGAAGACACATCCTCTTTCCTGGACAAGTCCACTGTATATGAAGGAGCTAAATGCAGTATTACCATGTGGGCATCACAAAATATTATAATGATCCCTGTGCACAACAGCCCACTCAGTCCTAAAGGAAGGTGATGATCACACTGATCAGCAGGTCTGAATGATAAGAGGCAGGATGGAAGATGAAGAGAGTTGGAGGGAAGCCGTGTTTTTCAAAGGACAGGAAAGGTGGTCTGAATGTGGGGACAAGCTGAATTTCACAGGAGAACACGGCATGCTAAGGAAGCACAGGAGCAAACACATGGAAACGAGAAAGCTGAGCGTGTTCAGGGAGACTGAGACAGTTCAGTTGCTCTCCCCAGCAGACTGTAGTGATAAAGAGACGAGAGGAGGCCAGCTGGAGCAAAGCCTGTGGACCTCATTCGAGATGAATATCAAACATCTGACTCTGACAGTGTTTTGTCTGGGATTCTCCTTCCTTTCTCTTAAGCTGTATTGTTTCAGATATGCTCTGAAAGGGTTTGGAAATAGAGCTGGAGACATCTGAGGCAGCCCTGAGAGGGGAGGGGTGAAATGCAGTGAACATTCTTTCTGTGTGTTTCTAGTTGGCAAGAAACCTTCTGTTTTCCTAATGGAAACTTTGACACACTCAGTCTGTATCTTTTCATCCACATCCAGCTCATCTTCTGAACATTCTTAGACCTTTATTCTGTCAGACAAAGAGAAAAAGAAGAAGAAGAAAGGTCACTGAAATCTCAGTCTAATTTAACTGGGATACTTTCGTGGTAAACTACTTGAGGGAGTTCATTGTTCCTGTGAGTACACCGCGAACCCTAAAACCAGGGGAGAAAAAGCAGCCTAGTCAGTAAATACTGACTTTCCAGAAGAGCTCCGGGCTCTGGGGACCCGGAGAGCTGGAAAGAAAGGAACAGATGGATGAAAAAAGAACATGTTCAATTCTTGCCCACAAATACCAAGCATAGAGATTCTAGAATCTTATCTGCGGCAACTGGACCATTCTCACATTTGCAAGACTTGTTCTGGTTTTTATGGTACTTAATATCTGCTTTTCAAATGAATTCTAGGAGATCTAAATCTGGGTCTAGATATGGGTAGAATACCTCTAAGTAAAAGTTGGGTTGTCTTTATTTCTTCTAACTCTAATTCAAACGGGGGAGGTTAACATGATTTTATTCTTCTTACAGCTACCTGTTAATTTTTTTTCTCAGCGTAAAATTAGCAACCGTAATGCTAAATTCTGCTTGTGTGTCTAGTAAAAATTAAACCTTGATCATTGGTCAGTTTGCTCTTTAATTCTAAATCTTCCTCATTTCCTTCAAGATGCTTTTACTGATTCTTGTCCACACCATTGTCAGGTGACCTCACTTAGTCTTTCAAGGAAAGAATACTCTGTTAGGATGACCCCAGCAACTTCTTGCTGCGCCACCAGGTTTGCCCGCAACCCATCTACATTCCTCTTTATCTTCACGATCCCCAGGCCACATCTGCTCAAGCTAAGCTGACCCCTCCACTTTGGCACCTGAACGTGAAGATTTGCACCACCACTTGTCTCATCCTTCCAATATCTCTCCTTCTTCACTTTCCCCTGTAAAATGTCTAGCTCATTACTGTTAGGTTCCCAGGCTGGGTCCCCACCCAAAAACCCTAAAAAAGTACAGAAAAACTCCCCGTGCTTCACACCTTGTTCACAAGAAAGCACCTTGCATCCCGGGTTCCTAGTGCAAGGAGCCCACAGAAGACATCCTGTACCTCTTGCTTGATGCCCCCAAACCACCAATAGCATCCTGTACCCACGCCAACCCCCCTCTATCCTGGAAAGCCCCCCAGTTTTTACCTCTCTCAGAAAGATCTCCCTCTCAACAAAACCTTCCTCCACCCCTACCTTAACTCTCCTATAAAATACGCCCTTCTCCCTTCACTTGGGGCCCACGGGCTTTTGCCTTTGGCCCGACCCACCGGATCTACAATAAAGTTACTGCTGTTTGCTTCAACGTTGCCTGCCTTGGTGATCTTGGTTGTGCCTCAGTTTCTCTAACAATTACCTTGTTAAAAGCAAAAAGATAATCAAAACTTCCTTCAATGGTCTTTTCCACCCCAGTGATGCTTCTTGAAAGACCAGTTCTCCTTTGCCACTCTCATGTTTTCAACCCTCTGGATTCTGACTTCGAACGTGTCTTCCACTTTATCATTTTTGTTTTTGTTAAGGTTACGAAGCACTCTATAGTTCCCAAAACTTACAAAGTTACAAAGCACTCTATAGTTTCTTTTTTTCTGCTTTAATCACCATTGGCTTTCCATTTCATCTTAAAATACTACCTTGTTTAACTTCATTGACACTGTCCTTGTCTAAGTCACACAACTAATATATTTTCAATTTTTTTATTGTTAAAATTTCATCGTTTAACTCGAACTCCTATCACTACCTTGATTCTTTGCCTACCATTTAGGTGACTTATTTTGTTAACTGTTCTAAATTCCTTCCTCTTGCTAGGATGATGTGGTCTGCCCCATTAAGTGAAAATATTTAGTTCTATTCCATCACTGTAGCCTTAGGAAGAAGACAATTCCTATTAAGGTCCATTCCTCAGGTACATATTGATCAAAAATAAGTACAACAGTCAGGCCTTCTAGATTTTCCCTTGACTTGGTTAGAGCTATTGTAGGTGAATATTTGCTCATTAGGTGTCATTTGGATGGAGGGCTAAGAAAAATTTCAGCTGGTCACTTAAGTGCCTCTGGTGGCCACTAGATTGGGAAAGTTCTTGAATGGTGGCGTCTTTCATCTGGATATGTAGGGAAGATGAGAGGAAGCTTCTCATCCTCTGAATTTGATATTTACCAGTGTTGACTTCTCACCCATAGGACAGTTGGTCTTTGCAGGGTTCAGCCTGCACAGCATCGGATTAGTTGCCAAGAGTTAGACCCTCCTTTGGCAGAGAATGTGTTAGCTTGGATTTGAATGCACCATGTTGGCCTATGTGGGAGTTGGCCAGGATTAAGAGGAATGCAGAAGGACTAGTAGTTAGAAAACTGAAGCCATGACAAGGGACATGATCAACCCATTCCCTTCCTGAAGAAGTTGACCAGAAAGTGAAATTCAAGTGAAGAGGGATGAAAGTGGATAGGAGAAATTGAAGCAGAGTCACAAAGATATCAAAGGGAAGCAACAGAGCTCTTCAATTCATTCATATAACATCTGAGCAACTACTATGTGTTGACTCTCACAGTAATAAAGCTAAAAGACATATTTGCTAATTCTGAAGGAGCTCCCAGTCTTGTAAAGCAATACTTGTAGAAACAGATGTGTTTGGTAAGGTGTAATAAGTTTAAGAGCTAGCACAGAGATCTTAAGAAGGCAGGTAATGTACATTCTGATTCCAGGGAAGGCTTTCCCCAGCAGATGGTAACTATGCACTGATATTCCAACAAGCACTGCAGAGCCAAACACAAGAAGAGGGTGGAAGGAATAGGTCATAAACCCTGCCTGAAGCAGGAACTTGAGGGTCAGCCTTGTATAAATGATCAGTTTGAAAGACTGTATTCTCTTTTGTACTGGGGATTGAACTCATGACTGCAGGCTTGCAAGTCAGGCACTTATGCTGCTGAGCTAAATCCCCTGGCAGAAGACTGTATTTTCCACAGGACTTTTTCTGTCCACTGTTCCTTGCATGCTGGTGGTCTGAAGATTTTAATCAAGTTTTCTTAGTTAGCAAGTACTCCTTTAACAATCCAATTCATAGCCAAAACTTTAAATAATATCTGGGAAGAGGATGATGCTCAAACCTGCTATCTTTTGCCTTGACACATCTCCTGAGCACCAGGCTTTTTTTTGACACCAGATTTGTATGTGCCACTGACCTCAGAAATCTCCAGCTCTGTGTCAGATTAGCAGCTGCACTTACTGGCTCATAACCAAACTCATCCTCTTCACCCGCAATCCTTTACATCACCTTCAACTGGACAACTTGGAAAACTACTTATTCATGCACATCCAGGCAGCAGCATCTTCAATTTCTGCTGCATTCAATTGATCCCTAAATATTACTGGCTCCACTTACCAGATTATTTCTAAAATCGGCACTTGCCCTCCGAGTCCTGAGTACCTACCTGCTTTAGGCAGTTCTGCCATTTCTCACTAGACCACCTACAAAGGCTTCCTGGTATCTTTCTACCTTTGGCCCTAACTTTTCCTATTTCTTCCTTCGTAGTAAATCAGGGCTATTGCAATAAACAGCCCCCTGTCATTTTCATGTTAAAAATCCTCCAGTAAGTGTTATGGTTTATATCTAGAACGTGCCTGAAAAGACTCTTACATTGAAAGATGGGGTTCTGGGAAGGTGATTAGATCATGGGGTTGCTATGCTTGTCTATGGATGCATTCTCTGGGCAGTTCAGAGCTGTCTGTGCTCTGTTAGGACGTGGAGGCTGGACAGAAGAGGTGGGTCACTGGGGAGTAACCTGGCGGTTTATATCTCCCTCCCCAGGTCCTCCCATCACTCTACCCATTATGTGAGCAGCTTTCCCCTTTCAGACCCTTCTACCGTGTCCTTCATGCCTTCAAGACAGCTGAACAAGGACTGGATCCTTTACAAATAAAAATTCTCTCCTTCTTTAAGTTGTGTGTCAGGTATTGTATCCCAGTGATGAGACAGTGACCAAGAAAATGACTCTCCAACAAGGAAAGAATAAAACCTAATATCCTTAGCAGTACCTACTTAATACTCTTTACGGATGTCAGTTTATGTTTTCATCATGATATCCATCCTCTCTGCCCTTTTGTGTTCTGACAGTACTGGATTCCCCATTTCCACATAAAATAATTGTACTTGGCATATGTTTAATATTCAAATAAATATTACTTAAATAAATTATCTTGGAAGAACTGGTTTGTCAAAAAATAAACTTTACGATGTTGTATTTACCAGTGATTATTGTTGGCAATTATAGAGTATCAATCTTATGTTAATAATATATATTCAATAAATTGATTTTACATTATAAAGAAAGGTATTGCACACTGTCATGGAAAAATACAACACTGAGAAACTACGAATATTGCATGATGAAATTTGCAAGATTTATGGAGAAATTCCTTGATGTACAATATTGTGGATAATTGTAAATGTATTCTACTCCCATGACCCAATTCTAAATTTTAAAAGAAATGTCTTAGGTTAAAAAAAAGTCTCCCATTGAAGTCAATATGAATTTCCAATTAAGGCTGTAAAAAGATGTAGCAGTTTAAAATGTTGATTTTCCAGACCAGATGAAATATTGAATAATTACACTTCTCTGGTCTGACTCAAATGAGACAATGCAGCTTGGTAATTTTTTTTTAGAAATAAGTAAACATCCTTCACCAGAAGCTTAGATTATTACTCTATCCACACACATTGTTAGAGTTATGCTGACCACTTTTATTTATACGTTGGGTTCAGCTCTGTTTATTGGACACTTCTTCAATAGTCACTGAGGTTAATGCTTTACACGCACTGCCTAAATAATCAAATAATTACTGGATTATTGGATTGAGGCAAGATTGATTTCTTCATTTCATAGATGAGGAAACAGGCCAGGCAATTCAAAAACCTTGTCCAAGTTACCTTTCCAATATGTTGCTCCATGCTTTCTTTATTCTTGTTAAAATTCCAACCACTGAACTCCAATTCTGATCATTTATACCACATTTTCTTTGACCTGCTTTAATTCACCATCAAGTACATGGTGCCCACCCAAATACTGGTAGTGATTAACTGACATTTGTTGATAAGCATTTGTCGATGATGTAATAGCCTAACCAGCAATATGAAAACATGTTCTCTCACCTGAAGGCCCGGATAGTGGTGAGTCCTTCAGCTGTTTCTGAGAAATGGCAAAGCAGCGGGAGCTGGGTACTATCATCAAGTTCCTGGAGGTCCCTAGGACAGAGAGAGGGACAAAAACAGGCTGCACGTACATCTAAGCTCCAAGACCACCACATTCATTCTAAATCAAGGCTATTTGGGCATTGCATTTGTATTTGTTATTGTAATAATTTTCTCCTATATTGCATTTACAAAAACTTCAACAGCTTACATTCTAAAGAGAAAGAAAAAGGCAGATACATAATGAACACAGCCACAGGCTAAACCTAATGTGTTGCACAAAACTCTCAGCCTTGCATAGCAGCTAATGTAAATTGGTATATGGATCCAGGGACTTAGAGTTCATTCACAGTAGGAAATTTATAGCATTTTCTTTGGGCAGGTAAAATTTAGGTGAAACTTTAAGCATGATGAGGGCTTCAAAGAAATAGACCAGAAGTGAATTCTAGCTAAAGGATTAAGAAGGGGGAAGCATAACAGTTTGAAGAGCTTGGTACATTCAATCCTGGAAGTGGCCCAGAATCCTGTGGGGGCAGCAAGTGGTTCCATAAAAGATGTATCTTTGTAAGCATGGGACTGGCCTACAGGGTATTCTTAAAGAGCTGGAAAATCCAAGCTGGGCTTCATCAACATAACTTGGAGGACAGCATATAGGATGAGAGAGAATGGTTGAGTACAGAACAGTTATAACAGCCTGTGTAGGAGGTGTTCAAAGTTCTGAATTAGTATAATGCTGATCACATTTAAAATAAGGGAAGAGTGTGGATTTTGACACAGGCTACTACAAGCAGCCTTATCAGCTTCAGAGCTCAATTAGTTATGGAAGAATAAATAAAGGGGGAGTTGAATATGGCTTGGCTGTTTCTAGGTTAGAAGACTTTCAAAAATCGAAATGTTGAGCTGGGTGGTGCTCAGTGGCAGAGCACTTGCCTGGCACACGTGAGGTCTTGGGTTTAATCCTCAGTCCCACCGGGGAAAAGCCTAGTGCTGTTTACCAAGGTGGGGTGTTTTTTTTTCTTTACGGAGGAAGATAGTTGGAGAGAAAAGACAGAGGGTTTGGCTTTGGATACAGTACATTAAATGCCTTCCTCCATGGAACTTTCATTCACAGTTACTCTGAAGAACTATATGGATATGCATGCATACCTGTAGACGTGTTTGTGTGCATACACATGCCATACATACATGTACATATATGTATATAAAGTGTTCTAGGAGCAGAAATGCCTGAATCTGATCCTTTCCATAATGATGCATACCATGGTAAATTTTCTTTTGATCTTACAAGTTGGCATTTCTAGAAGATAAGAGGAGGACCATTTATTTCCAATTTTTTTTCCTTCTCTATCATTTTTCTATTTTTTGCTAGGTCTTTAGGGTTGAGCAATTAGAGAAGCAACATCAATTTCACCTGCAAAAGCTGGCTTAACTAATAATAAACACCGGCCCACAGTCTTCAGCAATCAACCACTAATTCTTGGCCCACAAAAAATGCAAAGACTTTTCAGTGTGGCGTTTTCTTTTTGTTGCTGCTGCTGCTGCTGTTGTTATTGTTGTTGTTGTTTTTAATTTTTCAGGACTGGAATTGAATCTATGGCTTTTGCACTGAGCTATGTCCCAGATCTTTTTTTTTTTTTTTTTTACCTTAACTTAAGATAGGGTCTTACTAAGTTTTCCAGGCTAGGCAGGAAGTTATGATCCTCCTGCCTCAGTCTCCCAGAGTTACAGGATTATGGACCTATTATCACCAGATCTGGTTCAGTTTGGAGTTTTTGGTAATTTTTGCTATGTTTCAAAGACTTCATTTTCTTTTTTTATTAGAACATGTTTGAGATAGATAAACACATCCATGGTAGGGAGTTGATGCATGTGAATACTGAATCTTAATCCTTTGTATTCTCCTTTCCCCTCTCTGTCCTTCCCTCTTCCTCCACTGAATGAATATGGTTGTTTGATTCACTATCAGTGTTAACTGTTCACAATGGATCGTGTCTTTGTTATTGCACCTTCCATGCAAACAGATTATCCTCATTGCTTATGAAAAGAATTCATCATTTAAATTTGTAACAGACTTGGAATATTTCTCTAACTTTTGTTCTCAATGTGTATTGCTTAATGGCAAAAATAAGCCCAAAGGAGTATGTGGTTGAATTTAGACAAGATTGTTTGCCATTAGTGGTGAGAAGGCAAGGTTACTTTCAAAAACAGCCATCAGCCATGAAATAATAAACCTTAACTTCTTGGCTCCTAGGCAGACAGCATCAACGAAAACGGAATCAAAGGCAATGAAAGTGTGAGCTTGATTGCTCGCTTTTCTCTTTTGGTCTGAATTTGTGGGAGAAGAACATGAGGCTGGGGATGATAAACATTCTCGATTTCAAATAGATTCTTGAGGCTTGAGGCTGCTGATTCATAACTCTGGGGGAAACAGAGCTATTAAGTTATGAAATGTTATATCTATGCACAGGTTTCCAACCATGGCCTTCCATTTCCTTCCCACCTGCCATTTTCCTTCTTCCCTGCATGTGAGTCCTATTAAGTACCTTTCATTTCCCGAATGAACTCGGCATCTGTCTTTTGTTTTAGCACTTAATACACATATTATTTACATATTTTATCTCACCAAGAGACATTTTCTTCGAGAATATGTTTTTGGCATGATGCTCTCCTCGTTTCTACCAAGTGGGTTAAGCTATTTGCAACACAAAACTACGTAGCATGTGTTGAAATAAAGTGACTCCTACAACAAAATTTACTGTACTATTTAAGGCAAAGCTTCAGAATTACACTTGAAATTTTAAAACAGTAGATACTATATTTTATTAGCTTCTCAATGTCTCGTCAAATGCTAAATCCTATGATTTATGGAAAGATCTAAAATTTAGAGCTACCCTTTATTTATTGGGCTGGATGCCCAAATGCACATCAAATGATCCAATATAAAGTTTTCCAGGCTTTAAAAATTAGAGCCTCTTAGATATTCATTTTCTGCTTTTCTGGTAATCAATGATTTAACTCTTAATTTTTTTACCTCTAATATTTCACTCCATGTATCCCAAGGATTTAATTTTTTAATCTTTCCTCCCACTAGGAATAGTCACATCACTCAAATCACCTGTTTGGGGGACTGTTTGATTTTGTGTTATATGTCATGTTCAGGAGAAGAACCAAGAAATGGAAAGTTTGGCATAATTTATGGACTCAGAACCCAATAGATCACACCACACACTAGTATATGTTGAAAGCCATGTAAGGCCCAGATAATCAACTGCAGAAACAACTGAATGATAGTACAAGAACAGGCTCACGCATGGGTTACATTTCTAAGTTCCACACCTTATCTTGAATAAAGAACACTACTGCAAAAATAGTTCACAGTAAATCAAGTAATATAAGTTTTGAGGATATGAGACCTCTGTTTGACTTACTTAGAGGCAACTCGGAAGTACTTCTGGATGAAATAAAAAGCAATGCCAAGGGGCACAAGAGCAACCAAGAATACAGGAGTAGCATAGGAGATCATTCCGATGGCAGACAGGCAGAGCAGCGTGGAGCGAGTCAGAGATTCCAGAGTCGGAGGGATGTGCTACCAGGAGGGATTTTTGAAATAAAATAGATGTTAGTTCAAATATAACATTGGCCACAAAAGCAGCATAGAAAAATATTCATCATAAGCAATTCTTCACTCACTTCCTACAGTGTAGTACATCTATTTATCCATCTACATGCTGTGAATTATTTACATACCTATTTTTCTTGGCATTACATACATGGCATCATACTTTAAATCTTAGCTATCAACTCAAATGTTGTCTCTCTAGTGCAAAAAAGGAGTTCAAGAAATCCAAAATGCACATTAGATAATGTGGAAGTGAAAGGGGAGGATATGGCTAAAAAGGGAAGGAACAACTGGGATGGGAGAAAGGAGAAGAAAAAGAAAGAGAGAAAGAAAGAAAGAAAGAAAGAAAGAAAGAAAGAAAGAAAGAAGAAACAAACTTCTGAAGAACAGAACCCATAGGATGATTGAGAAAAGGATCAGGTAATTATACTACTAATCTGTTAGCCCAACAAACAAATGGTTTGTGCTTTCATTGTTTGATCATTTTTCATGCATATGCCTGTTACTCTGAACAATTATTTTGAAGACAACAATATGCAACATACTAACCATTGTTAATCCCCTACTCTGTTTTGAAATCCTGTATCATGGTGTTTATTCTTTTTACTTTTTTCATTTTAAAATTAAAAAAAAAAGCAAAATAAAAGACAGATGATAAGGAACAGGCAGTCAGACCTTTTGCAGATGAGAAGGGGAATCTAGGGATGGGGAAGAGAGAGGACGTGGAAGGGGTTAAGATGTGATCTGTACATCCACCAACGCCCCATAATGAATGAATGTCTAATTATGTATTACAAATACATACTAATTAAAAAAATAAATTAAAATAAAAAATCTTAGCTCTCTTTACTGAATAATATCAACCATAAATCTTCCCTTGGATGTGCATATGCATCGTTTTTTATGGCTGCATAACATTTATAACATTTTATTTAGCAATCCCTCTACTGAAAACATTTAAATTATTTTTCTGTAACTGTTTGTTTTATATCCTTTGAATGGTTAAATTTGATTATTTGAGTATTATAATTTTATAATAGTATATAGTAATATAGTAATTTTATTAGTATTTTATGGTATTTTTAAATTATTTGGATGAAAAATTCTTACTGTATATATAGAGAGAATTTTTATGACTTCTGGTATTGGACATCTTTCTTCATATTAGGTTATTTCTGTTTTTATAGTTTTTATTTTTAATATAAATGAAACATTTTTTGGCAAGTTTTTAAATCAGTGTATAGGCAGTTACCAATTTTCATATAATATAGCTAATCTAAATATTCTGTTGAACTTTCTAGTTGTTTAGTTTACTGTTTTGAATTTTCTCAGAAACAATCGTATCACTCTCTCTCTGTTTCTAACAAGTATTCTGTATGAAGTGTTTTAGGTGCAGCATGACCAAACACCAAGGCCATGAAAACATCAAAATTTTTCAGCACATTTTTTAGTTAGCTGTACATGGGACAGTCTGTTTAAATCCAGGATCATTTGTATGTTCCAAATGTTGCTCTGGAGTGTCACAAAAGGCAAGAATTAGAATTTTTTTTTTTTTTTGAGACAGGGTCTCTCTATGTAGTTGCCCAGACTGGTCTCGAACTTGCAGTGATCCTCCTGCCTCAGCCTCCCGAGTGCTGAGTGCTGAGATTACAGGTGTGTGCCACTAGGCTTGGCTAAAAGCTATATTTGATTGACCCTTTTCTCAATCATCCTATGGGTCCTGCTCTGCAAGCGATTCACTTTTTTTTTTTAATAGTTTAATGTCTAGTTTCAGGGCACACTTCTAGAGAAGTAAACATCTTAGACTAAACTGCTAAATTAGGCATTCTTAGAATATGCCCTAAAATATCAGACCACATAAGGTTTCAAAAGCCAATCTATTAAAATTAAAGAACATTCGAGACAGCCTGGAGTCTCTCCCCTTCTGGAAAATAACCTGTATGAATGTCAGAGCCTTAAGAACTTGACATTGTGAATATATGGGCACCACTGATTAAAATTAATCCTGCATAATAAAAAACTCAATGCTGGTTTTTTCTGCTTTGTTGGTTTGTGTTTCTTTTTATCTCATGATGATTGTTAGCAACCTCTTCTACACACACAAATTCGTTTGAACTGAGGTTTTACGATTTTATTCTAGAAATCATTTGCATGTTTTCATATGAATGTAAATTTGCCTCATTTTAAATTTTAGCAATTCTGTTAAGAATAATCAGCTATGTTGGACCTTGGGGCTCTGGGAAAACAGGCAACTAGTTCACCCCTCTGGTGGGTGGCTGTGAGCCTACCGGGGTGCAGGCTAAGAATCAACATCCATCCATCCCATCCCCCGCCCCTCCTAGCCAGTGGGAGCCAGAGATCTGAGCATGTCTTGCGAATTTGACTATATGCGATATAGCAAATAAGGGGGATTTTCTTCTGCCATCTCTTTGAGGGCAAATATGTTTATCTCTGTTTTGCTCTGTTTTGCTCAATGGTATTGCTCTATTCAATATTCTGTTCTTGTAATTTCGGTATTTCCTTCCATATTGCTCTGCCGGATTGAAGGAACAACTATTGTGAAGAAAACCAGATGTACTATTGTGCCTATTGCTGTTGTCCCAGTGGCCTGCTGTGAGGTTCTGTGCCAATTTCACTGCACTGCCTCAGTTGGCTATGTCCTGTCTCGTTCTGCTGTATTTTACTACCTTCAAAATAAAATAAATAAATAAAATAAAAAATAATAAAAAGAAAAAAGTAAATAACAACAACAAAACAGATCAGCAAGGTACTGAGCATCCTGAAACGTGATATAACTAAACAGATAATGGACTTAAAAAGCAAAAGGAGGAAAAGCAAGTGCTCTAAAGAATATAACTGCATGTCTATTTAAGGGTGTAGGATTGATAATTATGTTGCTAAGTTTTTGTTGGATAAGAAAATGGAGCTGTTTGCAGCCTCACTGTTTGAATGTCCACTTTGTATGCTTTGATTTTGTAACTTGAACAACTACATCCAGGAAGACAATATGTAATGTATCAATTAGTGATTTCTTGCTGTTCAATTTTTTTCAAATTCTCTATTGTTTCTACCCTTTTTTTTCCCCTGTTTCGCTTTATTTTCCCCTCTCTTTAAATAAAAAACAAACAAAAAGAATAATCATGCTTTTTCTTAAAATGCTGCTTAGCTTACACTGAAAAATTTGTTTTTGAGCTTGGAAGTAACTCTGGTACTCACCTGGTCAATGATATTAGTATCAGCTGAAAAGCGGTTGAGGATTAGTCCCAGGGGTGTGGTATCGAAGAACCTAAGAGAGGAACAGATTGAAGCGCATGATAATCCTAAACCCTCTGTAATCTGAGCCCTGCCGAGAGACATCTAGAGTCATGAAAACAAGAAGTCTTCTCTATGCATGCGCTCAAGGACTGAAGAAACACTTTAAACTTTCGCATTTTAGTTAGATTTTTAACTAAATCATGAAACATGATTTAACTAAATCATGTGTTTTTATAATTCTGCATGTAGGAGAAAGAGCCGACTCCTGTTCTTACCTTATTGGCCCAAGAATTATCTTCTTGAGAAGATTGTGGTGGAGATTTTTGGCAGCTGTGAGACCCATCCACTCCACAGTGAGAGATGTGACGAGACAAAGGAAAATACCTGCCCCACAAAGGATGCTGAATCCAGCCACATAGAAGGTCTACACAGCAAGCAACAGGAAAGGTTTGCAGGTCATTAACAATTGAGTTGTTTGTTTTTTATTAGAGAACCAAACATCCTGGTAAGACAAGATTGTTGATTTGCTTATCTTGCATACATTTAGACAGTTGGAGGTAAGCTGGCTTTGGAAACCCAGGGCGGAATCTCCCTATGACCCCAAAGGCCAACCACTGCTAGATTCCTGCCCAGGAGATGAAAGATGAAGGGATAAAGCTTATTTGAAAGTTTGGAAAAATTCTTGGATTTCTACCTTTTAGAACTTTTACATCTCTAATCACAGGACAACCAGCTGATATACACATAAAAGGACACTAAAAATCGAATACCATCAGAACAACAACCAAAAAGTCCTGTATGCATGTGTGGCGTATACATTAAAAATCATGTGTATAAAACTGTCTTGTATCCAAATCTATAACAGCACCTTCAAATGTTTCTCATGATAAACTTTAAAATACAAGTAATAATAACAGACATCATTTTCTATGCAATTGACAGTTTGTGCTATTTCAAGTCCTCTGCTCATTGCTAACTCATTGAATTATCATCCTTGGACATTTGGGCTCTTAGTACCTAAATAAATACGATGGTTGCACTGTTGATATCAATAATTCCTTGATGACTTAAACGCACAAGTGAACCCACGTACCTGGTCAGTTTTTCCAGTGTTATTTATACTGTACTCAGATGTCCATGTAGCCAGCCAATAGTCTACAGCTACAATAACTGAATGCTTCAAAAGCTTAGAGAAAATCATCAGGAAGAGTAAGAAGAATCCTCCAGATGTAAGGTACCACCAACAGGTTTTCCATGGCATTTTAGTCCTGAGTCTCATTACAGTTGACATGTCATCATCTTCATCTTCCTCTTCCTCTTCTTCTACACACACGCACACACACACACCCCAAAAACAAAAAAACATCTGTTTAAGTTTCAGATGGGAATGAGGAAGGCATAAATTTTGTCACCCCAAAAAAGTAGGTAAAACCACCTTCAAATATTTAGTTTGAATGCTGTTAGCAGGGGAAACCTTGTAGGTTTATTTTTTTAAATAGGTAAAGAATTAATGACTGAATGAATGACTAAGCAAGCGTAAAATCTGTGTCTGGATGATACCATTTGCTAAGTCCCAAATCAAACTGAATGGAAGTATAGAGCAGAAACATATTTATTAAGTTACTGAAGGAATTCTGAGTAAAACCATGTACCTGGGCTGCAAATATCTGTTATTGTTGACCTATAAATATCTGAAGTTATAAAACTACACTGGGAGAAAATAGTTTCTGGAATTTTGGCATAAAATCCAAAAGACTAATCTATTCTGTCTATGGCCCATTTTAGATGTAGTCAGGGGGCAGCAGCAAAGAGGAACTTTCCAGAGGGCAAAGCCAGAGTCCACAGCAGACAATGGACAAGGAGCTCTCAAGTGTGGAAGCCACCTGTCACTTCCAAGATGGGTGATCCTAAGAATGTTCTCCACAGCTCAGGCAGCAAGTCTTTACAAAGCTCACTCATTTGTGCAGCCCGTGACTATGGTATGTTTCCTATCCTTTCCTTTTCCAAAGACAACTTCCATCATACTTAGCTCCTGTAGAACACAGCCCTCTAGGGACCAGGAATGGAAAGATAGTAATCAGAAAAGAGAGATGCAAATATGATAGCATGGAGGCTGAGCATCTCCAAGGATCCTGATGTTTCAGCTGCATGAAATGCCTAGGTCTTGGATGACTCCTCCTTTAGTAGGAGGTTGCTCTCTCTGTGTGAGGACAGGAATAAAAATGCACATAACCTAAAAGGTGGACCGTTGAAGACAGTGAGCTATCTCCTCAACTGCCATTCTCTGCTTCTGTATCAAGTTAGCCAAGGCAGCACAGCTAAAGACAATATTTCTGCACTCACTTTCCCAGTTCCTAATCTGTTCAGGTAATGAACTGGCTAATAGTAAATGGAAACAATATGTGCAGCCCCAAGTACAAGAGAAGTAGGTCCTTGTTCCTTCCCATCGTCCCCTCCTGGTGGCTTGCACAGACGTAGTAACAGGACCTGGAGCAGCAGTCAAGTAGACAGTATGTACTGTAATGAGCTCTTTAACATGCACTGTTTCTGTAGACAATATCATTGTATACCTGAGAGAATGGAAACCCAGGGCAAAATCAGCCTCTCCAGTGATGCACTCACCACAGGAACACTGGGCAAAAATAATTGGGTACAACTCCATTTTTAGTGGGCATTATAAAAAGTTTAGAATTCTGTAGGCTGATGACTTACAGAACCAAAAATTCTTTAAAATCCATTTTTAGTCTTAGCGAATGAAAGGCAAAATTTACTATTCATTCATTCATTCATTCACTCACTCAGTCTATGATCATTCTTTGTAACACTGAGTAGTTATTATCTGAAAGGTGGCAAATTTTTAATGTTTGATAAGTCTCAGATCAGGGAGCGTCAGATCATATTTTTCTTCATTTGTAAGTTGGCTCATACAACTAGTCATAAATGAAGACTACATAGGAATTGAAGTATATATAATGCATTTACTCTGTGGAATTAAGTGGTGGTGTTTCTTACAAGCTCTTGGCAATAAATGTGAAGGCAATGTAATTTTTTATCTCATTTTTTTCAAATTTTGATGGTCTTTTTTCCTGGTTACCATATTAAACTCTGGCAATTGAAAAATACCACCTAATGTTCTTATCCTTTACTGCTATACTGTCAGGAAATCCTCACAAGGACTTACTGGATGAATACAAACACAATCCCATATTTCCCATTTCTTGTTTACCTCTGAAGGAGTGATATTGTATTACTATCATGATTTGATCATTATACTTGGCCCTTAAAAGATTTTTATGTAAAGGTCAGATGCATTTTATTGTGGGCTTTTTATTTCAGCTCTTTGCCACATATAGTACAAATGTACTGAGACACATTAGTGACGGCTCAGCAGTGGCTGCCTTACACCTTTCCTGGCCTGTTATTCTTTTCATTTTCAGTGTTAGGCCCTGATTCAGCATCTCTCCCTGCAAGATGACTTACTTTGTCTCACTAAGACATTCACACATCAACTGACAAGGTAAAAATTCTCATATTCTGTACCCCATTTGAATGATTCAAGAAAAGGTCTACCTTCGTCTTCATCTTCCATTTGGGCTTTGGCTTCTCTGGAATACATGGCTCTTCGGAGAGTTTTCCTCTCTAAGGTTGTCTGGTCAGCTTCCATATCCTATGGTGAACACCACACCATCATTCAAGGAGCTCCGGTCAGAAGAAAGGTTCGACCTGCCCTTACCCACCCACACCATTGGTTTATTCCAATCTCAAGGGCTCTCTTCTCACTCTGCAGACCTAGCAATGCTATCACAGAAGCCGGTGTGGAAATGCCTTATGTTTGTAGGAGATGTTTCAGTGTTCAGAGGCGTAGGACAGTGGGAAGCCAAGAAAAGCAGTGACAATGTGACGGGTCCCACCCACAACCCTGAAGGGTCCCTCCACCACAGCTACTCACTTTATTTTTACATTGATTCCAAGCCTTGTGATTTTTCCAAGGATTCCTTTATCTTAATTATCTTCCTTTAAAAATACATTTAGTTCTGGGTTAGTAAAACTAACAGCTGTCCGCTATTATGATGAATTCTTAGACAGACTCTCTTTTGCATCTCCCTGAAGAAGCAGCGCAGAAGGACTTTGACAGAATATGAATGAAGGCGGGTAATTCTGAAACAAGGAGCCAACGAAGGTCCTTAGATGCCTAGAGCTTCAGGATAAAGCCCAGGAGGAAGAAATGTGTAGAAAGAGAAGAGAAAGGTACCAAAACAAATTGCAGTTTTTTAAGAGTCGGTGCGGGCTTGTCCTGTGTTCAAAAAGGAAGAGTTTTACTTTCTCCCTACCCTGACTTCCAGTACCTCAATCCTCTCTCCCAGCTCTCAAGACTGGGTTAGTACCAACAACTCAGTTACATGGTGGGTTAAATCAGGTTCTTCACTCTGGTTCTGTGAGAGGAATGCACACTGAGCTCCAGTCAACTCACTGACAAACTTTGGGGATCTATGGTAAATTGCAGGCTCTCTGTATAGGCCAGGATAACAAAAAGCAAAAACAACGACCAAAACCATAGTTCCTTATCCCCAACCAATAAACCAATAAACTTTTGGTTATCAGAAGTGACCTGGGCATTTCCCCTATTTATATAACATGTGATTTAAAGGACTCAC
Organism: Hydrochoerus hydrochaeris; assembly: GCA_004027455.1. Taxonomy (NCBI): domain Eukaryota; kingdom Metazoa; phylum Chordata; class Mammalia; order Rodentia; family Hydrochaeridae; genus Hydrochoerus; species Hydrochoerus hydrochaeris. The sequence goes on from PVLA01001866.1 coordinate 106,338, forward strand.
TATCCTATGAGGCTCTGTTATTTCCAAATTCTTGGTTAAAAGACTATAAACCAAAATGTCACTTCTGAGTAGCATTTGTATAAGACATTTTCATGTTAGTATCTGACTTTGCCTCCTGATATGAAAACATTTGTCAAAAAGGCTACAAAGCCATGCTCATCACTCATATAATATGTAATGGAGTAAAAGAAACCAAAACCGAGTAGATTTGCTTCTGGTTTAACTCCTCATTATAGCTAACCATAAGATTTATTTTGGAGACTTAAAATAAAGTACCACAAAAAAAATTTAAAGCAAAATTTCTTAGGAGTAAAATGCTCCTATGAAGTCCATTACAGGTTAAACATTTTGAATTGTGTTGATGTTTGGGTTAAGTAAATACGAATTTAGTTTCATTTCTCTAATAAATATTTACTGGGCCAAGCCAAGATGAGGCCACGGGCAGCGGACTCGGGAGCATCAAACTATATGAACTGTATTTTTTCTTAATAACGTTATGAAGACAGAGGTTGATATTACCCATTCTACAACTTTTATTAACAGTTAAAATTAGCTAACATCATTATCTCCTTCCTTCTAATTCTCATTACTAGCTTTTAAACAAATTCAGTCCTATCCTGTTTCCTGCATAACCCCTAACCTCAAAGTTCTTCTTCAAGGCCTGCGGCAGGAGGTTCCATGTGACCTTTGGTTTCCTTTTCCCTCTCTTTTGCTTCATTTATTCTGCATCCAGGCCAGGCTTTCTCATCTCTGGCATGCTGTCATTTGGGCTGCACGAATCTCTGTTGCAGTGGCCACCCTTTTCCCCTGCAGGATGCTAGGCAGCATCCCTGTCTCCTACTGCTGGATCCGAGTACCATCTTCCTACCCCAGTTTCAACAGCCAAAAATGTTTTTCAGATGTTGCCAAATATCTCCTAGGTGGCAAAACTGACACTGGCTTATAGGTAAATACACTGTCCTTGCATATAACAAACTAAACAAAGCTGTTTCTGCAAAAATTATTCCAGTGTGTTTCAGTGGTCTTCATCTCCATGATGGGATTCTTGATGACTCCTGGTGAATTTCCGTCTTCCATTAAGGAGCAAACCTCCCTCCATCCCCTAACGGGGACCCTAGGCAGACTCCTGGCTTTTCCTGGCCACCATTCCACCTTACAAAAATGAATTTACCCTACCAGGCCCTAACTTGTTCTCTATCTCCCTCAGTTGATTTGTACCCCAGTTATCTGTCTTTAATTAGAGCGATCATTTTATTTGTAAATGCAGCATCGTGAACTTGCTTCTTGGCCTGCTTAACGATATTACTATAATATCAAGCCAACAACTCTTAATTTTTCCTGATCTTCTTACCAAAGATTCTTACCATAAATTGTCCCACTCCTAAAGCTTACATCATATTCTTTTGTCCCTGGCACTTAGATCACTGAAAAACATGTCATTTGGAGCCATCCCCAGTACGTTTATAATTAAGTGTCTCAGAGCACAGTTCCTAAGCAGGCGCTCGTGGGTTGCATCTTGTAATTTTTTTTTCAATAGTCTAACTTTAGTAGTTCTATGATCTGTCCTAGTCTATGCCTATATTTCTACATGCATCTTTGCTTTATGTCACTTGTTTTGAGATCATCAGTAAACTCACAGGAGAAAGGAAAATATCAGGGTTTTTCTTTTTTTATTCTTCTCTATAGAAACATAGGTTCTTTCCTTCTATATAGTGCACTTCAACCTCCTGATATTTTGAAGGAACTTGTTGATACAAATATTTTATTATCAGTATTAAATATTAAATTATCAGTTCTCTCTAAGGATATCAAATTCTGGACATGTCCTAGTCCAAACCCAAAAGCAAAACATTTCAAAAATTTGCAAATTTAATTTACAATTTCTACATTCAATTACAAATTGTACTCAACCTGTTTTCCACATCTGTTATCACATCATTTAATGCTGTAGCATTAAAAAACAGTTACATCAGATATGAACCTGCTTAAATTCTATTGGTACCATTCATTATACCTATTGTACAACCTTAGCCAGGTTACCTAACTTCTCTGAGTCTTACTTTTCTCAACTATAAAAGTGAAATAATATTTCTGCACTTATTTCACAGGGATTTGTAAGATTGTATGAAAAAGGTCTTACAGGTTCTAAAAAACTACATAAATGTAAAAATCTATTTTTTCCCTTCTGACCACCTTCTATCACTCCCTCCCTAGCTCTGTTCAACAGCTCACAGCTTTTGCTTTCTTCACAGCACCTTGGATTTTGTCTTGGCCATAACCTTAGGTGGTAGGCAATGAGTGAAAATGTTTTCATGCTACAGATGAAAAACAAGAAGATATAAATGAAGAAAAATAAGACAAAATGAGGAAATTTCCATGCTTCAGCAAACAGTGTGTCTAAGTTTTCCATACACATATGGTTGCAATATGATATGAACTTAAATGAAAATCTTCCAAAAATCTCTTAGCACTTCACCTAAAAACAGTATTAGAATTTTATAGGTTCAAAGTACAGTAGTCTGTCCAGTAATGATATGCAAAAATTACAATTATTTTGGGCTTAAGGTGAGATATATTATCAAGTATTAAATGTTCTGCTTCTTAAAAAACATTCTTAGGAATTACACAGTACGTCTGCCTTGTCTGAGTTGATTATTCACCTTTTCTAATTCTTGATCTTGCCGATTCATAAGTGTTTTCCAGTGTTCATACAGCTCAACATCTTTGGTTTGAATGTCTTTCAAAGTCCCTTCTCTTAAGACACTTCCATCTTTCATGGCTATGATCTAAGGAAAGCACATATTAACAGATATATGACAAATGGCAACCAAATGAATTACCTTTATTTACAGAAAGCATCTCCTAATATCATATACAGTCATAAGAATATAGCAATACTCTCACCCAGTCAGCATGTGTCAGATACTGTAACTTGTGAGTCACAAGAACAAGCGTCCTTTTGTCATCTTGGAGAAATTTCAAAATCCCTTCCTGCATTAAATGATCACTCAAGTGAATGTCCAGGGCAGAGAATGGGTCATCCTGCAACCAAATAAAGTGGTGGGAAGATGAACATTTTCCATACTGTTTATACAACTCAATGCCTCTAGAGAATAGAAATAAAAATAACAAAGGATAAATGATCCCCCACATCCAATTTATGAGAAACAGACTCTGTATGTATTTAAATAGTCATAAAAAGTAGCTTAAAATAAAGCTTTTATGTGTTTTCCACCATAAAGACTACTTAACAAGTAACAATAAGTGGCATGAATTCTTACAGATTCTTAAAGTTCAAAGACTACCATTACTCAGCAACCTGTAATAGACTAAACCAAAGAATGAAAATATAGTTACAGTGGTTGAGTTCTAGATCATTAAAAAGGACATAGAAAATGCTAATTGTATCACAGCAGGATTTACTTCATGGGAATGTTCTTTTGATTAAATGAGGCAATATACATTAAATGATTTGTATAGTGTCATATACACAATAGATGCTAGATAAATATTATTGCTATTATTTGGTATACTATAACATGCTTAACACTGAACTCAAGTTGGCTGCTTGAGAAGAAAATTTTCATGCTCTAAGCAATTAAGACATATAGATAATTATTCAGAAAATTATATTAACTGATTTAGTGATGATGATAACCATTGATTTTTTATATATATTTCATTCCTATAATGTTACGTAGAGCATTACAGGGCATGGTTTTACATTTTGAGATGTTTAAAAGAAAAAAGCTATGAACTGCTGAGAAGAGCTAGCAAGTATCCTTGAACAGTGAATTACAAAGCAAAATGACCTGTAGGGAAAACATTGTAGCAGACACATGATTACCAGAAGCCCTAGCAATGGCAGGAAATGAAGGTAACTGAGGCACTGCTGAAGGAACAAAGTCATAAAAAAGGTAGAGGTTTCCAAAAAAGAATTGGGAAGTCTAACTGGAATCTTATCTTCTTCTTCACCCTTATTTCTCAGCAGTATGCAAATGGATTTCTACCTTGTCATGCAGGCTTGGAGAAAGAAACAACTGAATTGTCATTCTGCTACTGAGCAATTCAGAAATTATAATCCTAGGAAATTTTTGAAATAATTAATCCTAATCACATTCTCCACACTGATAAAATTGTATTGCTCATTATCTGAATGACGAAAAATAAAAGCAGTTTCTAATGAGTGGGAAATTGATGATTGAGGGTTAGAATACATTTATGGATGTGATCATTATAGACATAATTAGCTCAATAGTTTTTCAAGTCTCCATCAATTGCTGTATATACCAACAGAAACTGTAAGTAGTATGACTTTACTGAAGCACATAGGGGAGGTTTTAAAAGAGAAATACTAGTAAAGCACTGAGTTTAAAGATGATTCAAAATTAAAACAATCTTCTACAAATCCATCTATTGGATCTCATAGCTATGAATAAATGGGAGGTATAATTGATGTGCTCAAATGACTTTTATGAAAATACTTGTAACCACAAAGTATCACTCCAGTTATCTCATTTATTTAAACTGTTTAAACAATAAGATGTCCTAGATAGTATAATAATTGAATAAATTATTGTAATAAGCACATCCACTGTGCATTTATATAAATGTATACATTTATATTGTTATGGTTTGTGTCCAGATGGCCCCTAAAGCCTCATGAAATCACAGGTGGGGTTTTTTCAGAGGTGGCTGGATCTAGAGTATGTAATGCTGGACTTGATTCATAGTGCAAGGTTAGAATCAAGGGCACTAGGGTTAAGGGTATGAGTACTACTTGCCCCAAGCATCCTGGGTAAGATATGAAGGATAGAAAGAGCTCTAGCCAACCCTGCTTCTTTGCTGCCTTCTGCCTGCCATGAACTGTTTCTCCTTGGCCACAACTTACCTTAGAGCCAGTCAATGACAAACTGAAATCTCTACAAACTGTGAGTTAAATAAACCTTGTCCTCTTTAACATTGAGTGTTGGGTATTTTATCTAAGCGATGAGAGAAAAGTAACTAAGACAATACTGTGACAATGAAAAAAAATTGGTTTAGGAGCGTAATTATTTTGATTGTCCTGAAATGCTTTTAAATGACATGGAAAATATTTTTAAAATCATTCAGATCCTCTGGATCATTTTACATTTCTTATTCCCAAAATGTTCCAAGAAGATATATGTATGAAAGATTGAACTTATTTGCTACTATCCACTGAACTGATGTTCCTTGTTTGTTATGTCCTTTTGATAGCAAGAAAAAACATTAATACGAATTTTCTTATTTAAATTCTGTTATGTATGGAATAAGGAATTCTACCTGATAATATAGGAAATTCCCTTAACACAGATGTTTTGATGTAACTTCTGAATTATTTAAAAATGTGAGTCCAAATATCACTATAAAGCCATGTGAGATAAAACAGTGTTTCCACAACAGTGGAAAAATATCACTGTTTTGAGACTACTTTGACAAAGGTGTCCTCATTTCTATCTGCAATAATGCAGCAGGGATTTAATTATCAGAATTTCCAGCATATCACTGGTTCCAGAAAATCAGGTAATCATCTGGAGGTAAAGTTAATGTTTTGAGCCAAACTGCTTCTGACCCCAATAAAACCCTAAGAATCCACTGTTACACAGACTAAACCAAGAATTTTTCACATAGAAAATGTAATGTGTGATTAGAAATGATTTTTTAATAATTTAATTTAATTTTCCACAAAGTTCTGACTTTGAATGTCATAACATAGATATGAAAGAAACTCCATTATCTTTACATTAAAAAAGCCAAATTGTAGTTACAACCACTCTTTACACGTGACAGTATTTCAAATTTTACTTTATTTGTAAAATAAGGATAAGATACCTGTCAGGAGGAATGTCAGATTACTGCAAAAATCCAATAAAATAGTATAGTAAGTATCTATAAATCATTTAAAAGCATTAAAATAAAAAGCAAGTATTTTTCTTTTTATTTTCTTATAAATGAAACTGTGGTGGATTTATATTGCATGTATATCTCTAATACATTAATCTTGGAGTTTATCATCTTCTGGGACTTCTCTAATAAGGGAGAATGTGGTGATTAAGAGTAGAAAGCTATGAAATCCAACCTCCTGGCTTTGTAGCCCTGCTTCACGATCACTATCTCCATGACCTTGGAAAAGTTGTCCCCCAAAGCATTTTTCTCATCAATAAATATCAGTAAGAACAAGAATCACAACTATGCCAAATCTAACAAGATTATTGTGTGACCAAGGTATGTAAAGTATGTAGAATTATGTCTAGGTCATCCAAAGCTATTGTTCATATGCCATGACCCCATTATTGGGCATTTTGGTGCTAAAACCTATAAAACTTAATAAAAATCCTGGTTTGATGGATTGGGCATCCTGATTCAAGATTCAGTTTGTATGTTAATAGTTTTGAGAGACACTTCCTTTGAAGAAAGCAAGGTAATTTTCTAAATGACCAATTCAAGGTGTGGTCAAGTTATTCACTCTCAAGAGTAAATAATCTTCATAAATAAATAATCTTCTCTGTTATAATAGATGAATATGTTATTCTGCATTATATTAATCATATGCATATCTTTCATAAATAATATATTCACTGATATACATGGCAAATTGAAGATTTCATAAAATTTAAAAAATACTATTCCTGATACACGACTAAAATGTGTGCATTTGGTTCCCATTTATGTTAAGGTTAGCATGATAGTTTATTTCAATCAAAATGTAAAACCATCCAAATAATTATGTGTGACAGTCTTAAGGACAGAGTAAAGAAATCATCATTGCTTCCTCTGCCCCGTACTGAAGATGGAACTAAAGACATCATTGGTGGATAGATGAAAAAAAGAGAAGAAAAGAAAGAAAATATTAGAAAAAAGAGGAAGAGAATAAGAGAATTTTTAAAAAGGAAGGAGAAAGAAAGACAACACAAGTAGTAAGTTGGCCAAGACATTTTCAGAAAATACTAGAGAATTCAAAAGATACACAGTTCTAATCTAGTCTCCACCGCTCACTCACCACCAGCCTTTTAAGTCTGTCTGTTTCCTCCCAGTTACCCCCAAGCACTGACAGGAGAATTGAATGGTGCAGCACTGCGGTTCAGAGCATTTCACGAGCTTTCAGACAATAGAGGTATAAGATATTTTCATTTTGAGGGAATTCAGAAGCACAGTATTAGTTCTTCATTGCTACTTAGTGTGTTTTTCAATTTTAAATTGCAAGGAAATAAATATAATACTCAGATCACATGAACCAATCTTTATAGTTATCTGAGCTGATGTGAACGCATCTAGCACATATTTTTAAAAGGGAATCTGACAAATACTACGAGATCCAGAATAAAGAAAGTTGTAAAAATTATGTCATTTTTGGAAGAACCGGAAATGCTAAGCTTGCTTAGTCTAGAGAAATGTAAACTAAGGCAAGCTATGACACTAATATTAAAATTTTGATCTAGGGCTGCACAAAAGTAACACATCTGTCACCGTAGAAGCAGCGTGAGAGTCAAAGAATGGAAAATTCACAGAAGCAGATTTCAATCCCATTAAAAACTTTTCAGTCACAAGAGTTGCCTGGGCCGGTAGAACAATGGCCCCCACATATGTTCCAATGCTAATTCCCAGAATGCTGTGGGAAGTGGAGCTTTGCAGATGTGATTAAGACTAAAGACCTTAAGGTGGGGAGATTACACAGATGGACCCAAAACAATTATAGAAATCCTTAAAGCAATGCATTTTCCTGGCTGTAAAGATGGGAGATGCAACCCTGTAAGAGAGATCACAGAGGTATAAAGATGCTAACTTTGAGAAGGGAAAAAGGCAGCCATGAGACAAGGAATATAGGCAGCCTCTAAAAGATAAGGAAAAGTCAAGGTAATGGATTCTCCCCCAGAGAAGGTAACATAGCCTACTAGACACTTTGTCAGACTTCTGAAATACCAAACTGTAAGATAATAACTTTATGCTCAGTCATCCATGGTGCCAGTGTGTTACACATCAATGGGAAGCCCATACACAGTCCAACAACAAAAAAGCTATGCCTTACCTGTAAGCAATGTATCTTCTGATAGAATGAACGACCAAGAGTTATTAGAGATGACACTAAATGTAATCTTGCAAAGAATGAGTGGGAAAGAGAAGGAGAAGGCAAAGGAAGTGTACATTTATACAATCTCCTGGTCTCTAGCGTAGACTGGGTAAGCTACATTATTTTGGTTTCCTGGAGAAACCAAAAAGATTATCATTAACATAAACAGATTTTGTCACTGCATGGGGAGAGTACATTATCAACCCAATATAAACATGAACATTACCCGTGGAGCTTTTTAGAGGCAGCTGTAGACTCTTCCTTACAGATAAAGATTCAGTAGGTCTAGAGTAGAACTGAGGTTTCCATTGCTTTAGGCCGCATCACAAATCTTACTGGATATCCACTCTGGTTTGATTACTACCTGCCTTTGAAGTTTTATACTGTCTACAATGTTTCATTTTTACTAATATTGTTATGTACTGCTATATTCAATTATGCCTGATGATATAGACAATTCTATTGAAGATAATAAGAAACAACACAGTAATCATTGTAGATCACCTTGTACTGTGGTTTTATATGACTTTTTGGTTTCATGTTTTTATAGGAATTTGTTTTGTTTTGTCTTGATAAGTTTTGTTTTTCCCTCTAATACAGAAAGGATAGAAATACATGTAGAGACTCATGCATGCATAGCTGTTCACACTCTCACTGTTTGAATATCTACTTTGTATGCTTTAATTTTGTAACCTGAACAAATATTTCTAAGAGGACAATATGTAATTTATCAACTAGTGATTTCTTATTGTTTATCTTTTTTTTTGAAATTCTGTAATATCTCTACCCTTTACATGCTTTTGTTTCTTTTTAAATTAAAAAAAAAATTTAGAAAAGTCTTACGGGAGCCTGAATTGCACGCCCCTAGAATGGAGAGCTGTGCTTGCTTACCCCTATGGCCACTAAGGTATATTTTCTGGTCCTTCTTTCTTTGGCATAAAATATAAATAAAAAGATTCATGATTCTTTCCAGCTGATCCAATACTCCACACTCCTTACTATTGATCCTCTTGACCAGAAAACTCAGCTAAACACCATTAGAGCACCACAGTCTCTTGGGCATGAAATACATCCCCCTGGCTCTCAATGTCCCATGCTAGGCTTCTTTCTACTGGTTTGTACTGGGGGAGGATTGGTTCCCCTATGTATTCCTTGATTTCTCAAGTTTTTCTTAAGTCAAACCATCTTTTCAAATAGACTTGACCTGTCTGTTTAAAGATTCATTGCCGTAGAGAGAAAAAATGAGAAAGAAATAAAGACGAAGGCCATGTGCTTACCAGGAAGACGATGTTGGTGTTCTGATAGAGCGCCCGTGCCACACAGATCCTCTGCCTCTGCCCCCCACTCAGGTTGATGCCCTAGGGAAAAAATAGCCAGAAACTTCCATTTTTTCCCACTAGTACAGGATCTGTTGGCAAAATTGCCTTTAAAGTACAAACATCTGAGATGTGCTTAAATTACTAGGAATTTATTAATTAAATTGTGGTAACATTGATAAGAAAAAGTGAAAACAGCCGAATGATAATTGCATTACATCAGGGTACTTTTTCACCATTGACATTTATCTTTCCACTCTGATAGAGAGTTCTGCTTTACTGAAGCATTAATAATCAAAACCCTTGGCAAGCACCAAAAAATGCAGGTACCTCCATATTTTTCTATTTTCCCACATTTTCTCTGTAGATTGTATAACACATAACTCTTACATTTGATATCACATAATACATTAAACAGGATTACACACCAGTATTTTTTTCTTTTTCTTTGACTATTTTTTTTTCATTTGTCCTGATAATAGAGCTAAAAGGAACAAGGCTGATGGAGTTTCCAAATCACAAGGAAGCATTAGTTATACATATATATATTTTTTTTTAAACTAGCATTAATCTAGCATAGGCTTGTGTAAATGGCTTCACATTTCTTAATTCTTTTCTTCCTTATAACAATTCCAGTATGTAGGTACCATTCTCATTTTATATGTCTGGAACCTAAAGCTCAGAGAAGTAAGTTTTCTTAAACACTGTACTATGCTGAAATAAAGGGCATTTGATGTGATAAAAGCCATTAAGAACAAAAGGTAACAGAATCAACATAATCCTTGGAACATCACTAATCGCATTTGGGCAAGTCCTTATGCTTTCTCAGCCTTGGCTTTTTCAGCTATAAGATGTACAGAATAACTAACACCCACAACACGAAGTAGATAATGTATATAAAGTTTATGCCCAGTACTTGATACCTATGAGGTTCAACATACTTAGTTACTGATGTTATAAAGACTTCAGGCATAAACATTTTTCAGCTGGTCAGAATAACATGACGTCAAGGTAAAACATGTTTATGTCAAGAACACAGAACACTTTAAGAAGAATAAATAGAAATTGACAAGAGTAGAAGAAGCTGTTGGAAGCAACCTCAGTTTCTAAAGTGATGAAATAAGCTCCAAGTCAGTAAAAATATAGTTGATCAAAGCTGGGGACTGCATTTTTCTTTCTTTGAAAACTGTCAAGGGTGGTTACTTGATAAATCTTTAAGGGACAGTGGCATCAAAAGATTCTTGTCCTCACATTTTGGAACTTGTCACTAGGACACCATTCAACTTCTTCTTTTTCAGAGTTCATTATGTTATGATTAAAAACAACCAGAGACATTGCTTAATTCAACTATACACAGCTCACCCTCTCTCCAATTTCAGTTTGGTCTCCAAATGGTAACAGATCAATGTCTGGCTGAAGAGAACAGGCATCTGTGACAGCTTTGTACCTTTGGAAGAAATGATTTTGGATTTGAATTCACTATTAATACACTTCCCATAAACTAAGTCCCAGATTCAGTATCTTGAGAGCTGAACTAAAATATTTATGTAGTGTAAGGAAGTTTAATGTTATGGCTTGTATTTAAAGGTCCCCCCAAAACCTCATGTAGTCATAGGGATTTTTTTAGAGTTGGCTGAATCTAGAGTATGTAATTGATTGGCAGTTCAGTGCTGAGATTAAGAGTGCTGGGGTAAAGGGTAGGTGATTGCTATATCAGTCCACTGATTAAATTGACATCTCTCTAATCCTGGTAGCATGGTTATAATATAAGAAACAGAAAGAGGTTTGTCTCTGTCTGCTGCTAATTTGCTGCCTTCAACTGCCATGAATTGTTCTTCTGCCATGTGCCACCCTGCCTTGGAACCAGCCAATTATAGACTGAAACCTCCACAAACTGTGAGCTAAATATACCTTTTCTCCCTTTAACTTTGGTGTCAGGTATTTTGTCTCCACAACAAAAAAGTAACTAAGACACATGGGTACTGGAAATGCTGGATAGATCTCAGTAGTTTTGTTTTCTTAGTTCATCGCCTTAAACTACTCATATCATTCTTGATTTTTCCATTTTGCCCTCATGTTTGTCCATTCTTATCCTAGAAGCTATTTGTTTTTCTCAGTTATCCATGCTTTTTATCCTTTTATTATCATTGCCACATGCAGGTAACTCACTGTATGGTTGGGTAATCATTTCAATGGAATCTTAAATGTCTCCTTGGTCTCAACTCAGAACATCTGTATCTATATATATATTTATATGTAATTTGTAAGACTTTACTTCCACATTAAAAATCACATTTACTTTGTTTTCCCCATTTCTAGAGCTTGCAGTGCCTCTCCACACGTAATTATAATTATATATGCAACTGAGTTTTATGTCCTGCAAGACCTCATCTTGGCCTTCTGAATCCATTCTGTCTGACTTGTTCCCAGACCCAAGAAAGTTACATTCTTCCACTCACACTATCTGCTTTCAAATTCCCTCCTCCTCCCTCCCCTTGCCTATCTCAACCTTCAACCTCAGTTTAGGCTCTAATGATTCACCCACATAAAGAGAGTCAAAGAAAGGGTCACGCTTTCCTATGTCCCAGGGGAAGATAGCCGGACATGACCTATCCTGGGGTTTCAAATCACTCAGCTCCTCAGATCTCACATGATTCTTCTGTCCATCACACTCCTTCAACTTCCTTGAGTTTTCCTTTTTTTTTTTTTTAATCTGATATCCCATCAACTAAGCAACCCTCTCTCCCACATTCACACAAGCTTCAGTTGCTATGGCTTGGCCTTGGTGTCCTAATTGTTTTGATGAGTGTACAGAATGGGTTAGAAATTCCAGTGAGGATTTTCTTAAAAAAGAATGTGGGAATGAGGATGGAAGAGGGGCCAGTATGAAGGAAAAGGCTCACATGCAAAGGTTTCAGAAACTAGAGACCAAGAATATGGATCAGAAATAGTTGTTTCAGCACTAAATTTTATGTTTGCGAAATTACCTTTGTCTGTTGAAAGGACTTCCAAAGGTAATATTTTCTTCTACTGTAGCATTTAGTAGCCAAGGTTTTTGAGCTGCGTAAGCCACAGAATACCTGTTCCTACTGGAAAATGAGACAGAAAAACAAAATACTAGAATTACACTAGGGCACCATACTGTGTATTTTATTATAACTAAGGGAAAAATAGTTGATAAAATATTCCAGACATAGAAATGGAAAGCTTCTAAAAGAGAATTTTAAACAGTCAACAACCTTAGGAAATGATTAAATAGGCCACCTAAATTAATGAGATTAAAATTTAATCACAATGTCATATGACATGTAATGATGAAATGTTTTAAGGTATAAATTGCTAATGTAAATTTTCTTTTTGAAAATGACTTAATTTCCCAATAATTAAAAAATTAATAAAAATTCCCTCTCTCCAATAACCACAGATATTTTGTTTTGTAGTAAAAGCACTGTATGTGGTAAAAAATTTTGTAGGCAGATCTTTATAAAAGGAGGGAATTGACAGTATAATTAGGCTATATGCTTGTGGCTTAATTACTTTGTCACATTTTAAAGGTAGTGGGTAACAAATATTTCAAAAGCAAAGAATAATACCTTAAGAAGTCCATTTCAACATTGAAATCACATATCTTAAAACTACATATTTAAAAACATTTATATAATTTATTTTTAATGCTTTAATTTCTTCTCCTTCCCTTCTATTATATTTGGCTTACAAATTCTACCACACACACACACACACACACACACACACATTGAACTTTAATTCGCAATAATTAACAAATACATGTGGGCTAAAGATAAAAAGGGCAATGGGACTGGGGTGGGGTAGGGGACAGATCAGCTTAGAAGTTGAATTTCCATAGTTAGTCCATGATCTGTAAGTACTAAGCAAGGAATTAAGGTTAAAGGAGAGTAGGTTTAACAAAGAGAGACATTAGATGGTCAGGGATCATCCTGAAACACTACATCTTAGGAGTTTAGTAGACATGATAATGTATAGGATGCCAGCAGTCATTTAGATAATTATATGTGCAGTAAAGCCATGATTCCCAAACTCTGACATGTCTGCCCTCCCACGCCCCTGGTCTTGAAGGAGTTTTTTGCTTTCTGCTGTTTTTGCTGCTAGCACTGAAACCCTGGGTGTCAGATATCCTAAGCATGTGCTTTTCCACTGAGCTAAACCCCCAACCCCTAAGAATAATTTTTATTTTAAGTAAATAAAACACTTGCCCCTAGAGCTCTGCCTTACAGGTCAGACCTCATCACTGTTTGAATCACAATCAACATATGCATTAGTTCTTACATTTTTATTTTAGGAACTCTCAAACTCAGTTTAACAAGGGCAGTCTGAGCTTCAGCCAAAGTCAAAACATATGACTGAGATATAAACCATTTTTGTTGGACCAATCAATGTTCTTGGCAGTCTGCAAAGATTGTGAACCACGGCAATGGCAAATATGTAGCACTTTGAAATCATGGCTGTACATCATCAGAATGAACAGCATGACTAGGAGTAAAGGATTAAAGCGAGGACTGAGGAAGAAACTCATTAAACTCAGGTTAAAATAGAAATAATACCTTCTGGTTGCTTCAAAAGAAGGTTCAGATTCATTTACACTGTAAGTATGGCAAACAATGTTCATTAATTATGAATTATAAATAGAGAATGAACATGTGTATCATATCAGGCAGGAGATAAAAGAGATATCAGACATATTAAGCAGCTATGTTTCTCAAATGGTTTTTGATATTAATTTCAAAGGCAAACCCAATAAATACTACTATTATTTTATGCCATCATCAGCTAGGAGATTATTACTTAATATGCCCCCAAAAGATAGTGCTGTTACCTTTCATACAAAATTTTGGTTTGTACAGTGACCTGCATCCTATTTCCAACTTTGCTCTAACTAGCTGTGAGGACTTGGGTAACTTCTCTAGAACACAGTTTCCTAGTTCCATAAGGATTTTACATTTCCAGAATCTCCTTAATTCTAAAATTTAAATGTAACATATTTAAATAATTTGCTACCCTAACACATGAGTCGAAGACATCATTTTTGGACTCTCAACATGGAAAGTACAAAAAACACTGCTGGCCTCTAAAGCCTTAAAAGAAAGACAGATATGCATGCTAAATCAAAGTACATCTGAATATAATCAGTTATTGATTGGCAAGGTTATGTAAAAACTGGGCTTTGACTAATTACATTTAATTATAATTATAGCTATATTATGAAAATATATCTAAGACCAGTTTGTTTCATTGTTCTAATTTAGGTAGAGTTTTATCCCATCATTCTGAATCAAGACCCAAGTTCAATAAACACACACATAATTTAATTCTTTGGAACTCAAAAAATGGATCTTACTGGAGTATAGAAATTATTTTATGCTTTTTGTGGGAAAAATTTACTTAGTTACATTACCTATTTATATTGGTTTAGAATTATTAAGGATTATATTCATTTTTGCTCATTGTTAATAGAGGCAGGAAGAAACCACCTTAGACAAAAGAACCCTCTCAATATTCCTTCATTTGAATTATTTATAAAAATAAAGAAATAAAACACTCAATTTTCCAAGTGATACAAGAGATGATCAAAACATTTAGTGAATATTTACATTGAAAAAATTCTCAAAGTAAAAGATCCTTTAGCATTAACCCCCTCAAAATCTCCCTTCGCCCTTGGAATACACTTATCCCATCATCTTTCCGCTTTGCAGTTCTGCAAGGTCTCTCTCCTGAATGTCTCTGGGAGAAATAATAAAATAATATGATGAACATAGCTGCTGCCTGTCATCAAATGGAAGGGCAGGCTCATAGAACATTATAGTGTGTCTTTGTCAGCCTTATTCACTGAGTCCGGCACCCTGTGAATTCTGTCTCTTCCCCAAAGCCAAAATGGCTATGGATGAACTTAGGCCATTGTGACAGACTGGACAATGCAAATAAAGACATGAAACTGCTTCAGAAAGGGACAAGAATGATGGGCAAGTGTGTACGAAGCTGGGGAGTATTCTGAGACAGATGAGTGGTCAGGTATCTTTTACTGTAATAAGAGTTTTAAAATTTAAACTTTCATTGTGTTTTTCCTTTACACCTCATATTTTCTACAAAATGTCCTAGAAAACAAGAAATTCACTCTTCATTCTTTTTAATGGCAAAAGCCCAACAGAGGACTGCTATGTTTTTAGTCACTCTGAAGAAGAGAAGTGTAAGATGAAGCATTTTACAGAAATTAATAAATCAATTTGCATATGTGCCATTCAAGTGCAAATACTCATTAGACATTGAAAACATCAGCCCATGCTAAAGATGTGGATTTGGAAGTTATCAGTGTACACAACACTGATTGACTGAGTTACAACTATATTCAATATCAATAAAAATATTTACGATCACCTCCGAGTGCCTAAAATGCTGGTGTGAATTAGGATCCAGTCTTTCTTCCATGCTGCTTTGCTTTTATAGGCACACCATAAAAACACAAGCCTGAACAACATTGCTATTTAACAAAATGACCAGGGAGAGAACTCTCTATAGAATCAAGAGGAGTGGACAGTTTTAAGAGGTAAACTAGATATGACTTTTACCAGAAACTTAGCAAGGAGACATTTTAAGGAAGAAAGTTATTGTAACAAAGCCCAATGGTCAGGAGATCAAGTAAGATATTCAGTAAAACGTTTCCAATGAACAAAACAACCAGAATGCACGGATGGCTTTGATAAGAGTATAGGAATGGCTTCAGTCAAATAGTGGAGATAGAAAATTAATTGCAGTTAGCCATGGTGAGAATAGAGTATGAGGAATTGAAAATAATGAGTGAAGACATTCTTTTACTCATGAAAAGAAAGGGACATGGGTAGTTGAGGGGGATTGTGGTTTGAAATTAGAATAATGGATGATAAATGATAGAGGATAGATAGATAGATAGATAGATAGACAGATGATAGATAGATAGATAGATAGATAGATAGATAGATAGATAGATAGATGATAGCAGAGTTCTGCTTACCCACAAACAGAAATGGGGGGGGGGAGTCAGGAACTGAACTAGGTGCAAAGCAGATAATAAAAGACAGCATACTTTGGTTTTAGAGTGTCATAGTCTAAGAACAATTCACATTAGTGGTTTTGTTTGTTTGTTTTGTACCAGGAATCAAACTCAGGGCCTTATACATTAGTGTTCTGAATCAAGGGCAGTGGGATCAGATGAAAAGATGCTTTGAAGTTGTGGAGAATGAAACAAGACTAGCAAAGAGATTTGAATAGTCACTAGAAAAAAACAGTAGAACCACAATACAGGGCTGAGCATTACCAAGGGAGTAAGTGCTATTCCACCGGGAGTTCTGTGCTTCTGGAGCATAACACTAAAAGTGGGTGGAATGGCAGGATAGGAGTTTAAGAATTAGACAGGGACCAGATCACTGAAGTCTCTGACAACACGTGCAAGATTCTTCGGAATAGTTCTCATATGCTTTTGTCAGTCAAAAAATCATAAGCAAGAGGAAAGCAGTTAGACTCATCGTAAAAGTAAGGCTACCAACAGCACATAGAAATATTAGGAAGCTAGTAGACCAATTCACATGGGTGGAAATTAAGATACACGTGGAAACGTAAGGGCAGGCCTAAGAAAATAAGGAGGACAGAAATAGTGACTGCTTGGATTTCAAGGAAAATGGATAGATTTTAGGCAGTAGAAGATATGAAGTAAACAAGTTTAGTTTGGACATGCTGAGTTTGTGACTTGGTGGGATTAGTTATGGTGTCAGAAGAAAGACATTGCCCAGAAATGTATATCAGGGTGTCACTAATACTCAGAGGGTAGCTGAATCAGTCATATAATCTAAGACATTAGTAAAGAGTTTCCACAATAGACTGAGAAAAGCAGTCAGAAAGATTGAAAGGAAACTTAAAATATTCTTTTTATTCCATTTCCATGTCTATTGCAGCTCCTGTTTTCCAATCTTTTAATTTTGGGTTAAACCTACAATGCAAGTTCAAGTTGTCATTCATGTTTATTCCCCTCCAAAAAGCCAGTGTTGGCCTCAGATTCCATTCAGTCAAGTCACCCATGATGTGTTCTTATATGTATGTCTCTTTCCTAGTATGTTTTTAAAAATTATTCAAATAATTAATTATTACTTCTTTTTGACTGTTCCATGATCTCCCCTGCTAATCAGTGAGCTTGATGAAAGTAGGGGCCTGGCTTCCCTTGCTCACTTGCCTTTCCCCACAACTGACACAATGATTTGCGTGCAGCAGGGGTGCACTAAATATTTTAATAAAATAAATGAAAATGACATGGAACCAGGAAACAAATTAGTTTCAAGGAGTCACCAGTAGGGAAGATTCAAACACTCTGGGAGGTTAGGTAGGATTTTGAATGAATTATTAGGAACCTCGCTCTTAGGCAAATACTGGTGAGAACTTTTCATCCAGATTGCAAAGCAGAGAGTAATAGGATGGTAAGGAGGTTAAGTGTGGATGAACCATTTTCAGAAAGGAAATGGTCTCATCGTTTGAGAAATAGGCAAAACCACTTTAAAAATGGAGAATAAAGGAGTGTGGAAAGTAATAAATAAAAAGCATTTGTAAAAGAGCAAGATTAATTAATGTAATAAGGTCTTGAAAAAGCAAGACAACCCATATTGGATCTCTAATTCTGAGGACCCCTCCTTAGAAGGATTTATGTATATGTCCCTTTATGAATAAAAGTTAAATGTCCTATAAAGCTATTAGTTCCAGAAGAAGCAAGAAAAAGTGGATATAGATCCATTGGTAGATATTCATGTTCCATGAGCAAATTAAAAATTATCCTATTCTTTCACTATCATTTTCATAAATAATGTTACAGTTTCTCACACAAAAGTATGTTAAATCAAATGCTATCATAGAAAGTTATTTTTTCTCTTCCAAAATAAAGAAATGGTGCTCTTTCCAAATTCTAGCACTAGACATTACTTGATTACCTAGAAATCAGTGTTCCATGTATACACTCACTCTCCAACATTCACTGCAATAGAGAACAGAGCTGATGGCAACAAGAGAAAACAAGGAGGCCAGACAGAAAAATCTCTGTGGAACACAGAAAGATTTCAGTTCTGAAAACCTCAACATGTAGGATTTGCACGTATTTTCTTCTGAGATTAAAGTCCAAGTTGACATACTAATGGTTTTGAATATTACGGTTGATACATTATGGAATGAGAAAGAGTGAGACTTTTGCAAGATTAAAAACCTGGCACTATTTGGAAGAAGAGAAGCTAGATGTAAACACAAGCTTGCTAAATTACATCAGATCCAGCAAAGCTGACTCAGGGTATGCCTTCATCAAGCAAAGCTACACCAAAAGGAATGTTTTAACAATTCAGCTGTCTTAAAATAATTAAGTCGATTAATCAGCAGCGGTAAAAGATAGAACATCAGGATAGATGGGGCTGAGTAGAATGGCTGATGGCATGAACAAGGAGAACAGGAAAAGAAGCCAAAGACAAATGACAGCTATTTTTCACATGATCACCACAATTATTACTCATTCTGGACCATTCCACTGGAACTATCCATCAGCTAATGTATTTAGCTGAAGACAGCAGCAGAATTTATCATACGTCCTCTCAGACAGGAAAGGCCAACTTCATTCACATACACTTGATTTTCTACAAATACAAAAGCACACCCAGATGCAAGATGTATATGCACATGGGCATTTTGACAACTTGAGAGATTTGTAAAATTCCTCCCTCTTCTTTCTTGTCTCTCTGCTGATTCTACAACAGGTCAGCTTGGGTCAAGGTAGCAGTTCCCCAGGAAGCATCCAACAGTGTCTTGGTGGCTGCAGTACTTTCCCTCCAGTCCAAAGTAAGTATTTCTCACTGGGATAGGTGAGAGTACTTCATTGAATTTCGTTTATGCTAATCTATTAAGGAACATTAGGAAGTAAACTTATACAGCTAGAGGGGAAAGAAAGGGTGAAGAACAGTAACAGGGCACTTGATGACTTATCCTAACATTTAGTTTATTATTTGGCTTTGTTTTGCCTTAAGCTTAAAAGAAACCAAACCTTCTCAATTAGCTTTGCTGTAATTACTATTTTTATGTCCTTTTTTATTAGACTGGACATACTGCTTTTTCTCCTTTATAATGAAGAGTAATCACAAATAGCCCATTCTTTTTCATTTTGTTTTTTGGGTTTTTTTTGTGCCTGGAATTGAACTCATGACCTTCACGCTTGCCAGGCAGGCGCTGTGCCACTAAGCTATACCCCCCACGCTGGGGTTTTGTTTTGTTTTATTTTGTCTTGTCAGGCTGGCCTTGAACTCACAGCAATCCTATTGCCTCAGTCTCCCAAGTGCGGAGGTTACAGGCATGCAACACCACGTCTGGTTAGAATTAGATTTTTATTGTGCAGTGGACATTGTGAATAAGTGATCAAATTCAGTGTATGATGCTGAGCTTATAAAAACTCACCAAAATACTGGATGGAGGAGGAGATGAAGGAGCTAGAAGACTCAAGGATGGATCCTAGAGCATTAGCCTGACTGCTGATAAGCAGTAGAACCATTTACTGAAGTAGGGGGCTGAGAAATGAGGGGCTTGGTGTTAAAGTGGAATCAAAGGGTGTATTTTGCATATGATGATTTGAGATACATATTGACATCCAAGAAGAGATATTAGCATTGGAATGGAAATCTATGAGTCATGAGCCTTCAGGTAATATTTAAATCAGTGGAACAAACTACACCACATTTTAAAAAGTGGCCAGCTCAAAACATGATTTTTAAATTAAAGAGATTTTGTAGACACTCAGAACCATCTCAATTTCCTTCTCCTATTTCACCTTCTAGATACTAAATCTATTCACTCTGGTCCATTTCCACAGCCAACAGGCTATTACTTCATGTTACCTGACTCTCTCAACTGGACTAGTGAAATGAATTCCTCAGTGACCTCCTCACTTTCCTATTAAACTTCATTGCCCATATAACAGTCAAAATCACCTTTTCAAATCATGAATGATATCTTCTCAAAATGTAGACTATTTTTCTACTGAAGTTTCTGCAATTGGATTCCCACTGAATGTAGAAGAAAATCTTCACTTGTATTATACCCCTTTGCTACCTCCCTCTACAGGCAGGCTTGACTTGCATCCTTCTCAGTCCCTGTCCATCTAGCCTTCTGGTCCCTTTCCTGATCCTCCAATGTACCAGTTTCACTCCTCCAAGCAACTCTCTGCTCATAGTCCTGGCTTGTGACCTCAGCTAAGATGTCAGTTCCTCAAAGGTCTCTTCTGAAATAATCTCTAAATTGAACCTCATCCCATATTACTTACTATATCACTGTATTAAATGAGTCTCAGCATTTTTCACACTTTAATAGTATCTACTTTTTGTCTTGGTGATTATTAATGTGGTACACAGGCCACACATTAGGCGGGAAATTCCCAAGATTAGAGACTAAGTCCTTCTTGTTCACAACCCTTGGTACCTTTATCAGTATCTAACTCAAAGGTGATATACTGATGTTTCATTCAGTGAACGTTTACTGAATGAAAAAAAAGATAAATGTTAAGAATCAAAATGTCTATGCTCTGCACTAACATACTGAACATACAGGACAGTTCGAGTGATGTTCAGCCCACCGATTTCTCCAAACGTCATCATTGCTGGATCAAAGAAATGTTGAAAATCTATAAACTTAAGTCACATCGTTTTAGTTCAATGTACACTACATCCTTCACTCTTGCCACCTGCTTTCCCAATACTCAAATAACACTTATTAAATTATCCCATATGGTGCTTTCAATTTTACTTTTATTAATTAATACATTAAATTTGTTTTTAAATATATTTGGGGGGATATTGAGGGCACGGAACATTTAGTAACCTTCTATCAGCTTGTTAAAACTTAGCATATGTGGAAGAGATTTCCTCTAAAGTTCTTTCCTGAAAGAAATATTTTGAACACCGTTGAGTAAATGAGTCTTTTTAATCTCATGTTTCCCTCTTTGCTACCTCCCACTAGGCTCAGAGGACATTTTATAAATATGAAAACTGCAGGCATTTCTATAAATGTCTCAGATTAGTATTTAAACTTTGTTTTGCTGCTTGATCTCTTTACTGTTTCATAACTTTATTGTACTATATTAAGTAAGACTGTACCACCTTTATTAAATGAGATAGAATATAAATAGCATATAAACCAAGAGAAACAAACAATATGCATTTTCCACCATATTCCGTCATTTATTTATTCCTTAATAAAATGGTAATAATTATTAGTGTTTATATGGGGAGCCAGTTTGGTCTGACTGGGAGTAGGGCCTGAAGATTTAAATAACATGGGTGAAGAACAAATTGAGAGGACTATCTAGAGATATGAAAGAGATCCCAAGCTTTTCCTGTTACCCTCATTTTTTTCCCTCGGCTTTCATGATGATAAAGCAAGGTAAAAACAAAACCCAAATAACTTTGTTATTATGGTACAAATCACACAGTATAATTTATCACGTTTCTTCATCCAGTATAGAAGGTGACAGTGGCAGAGTATCATCTCGTGCCTGACTTTAGTGATCAGCAAAGACAAGCCATGAGACAAACTGAGCAGTATCATCTCCTGAGCTCCCTGCTACATATGCTTTTCCTAGGTTCATGCACACTCTATCTTAGCTTTGTCCAGCAGAGATAAATTACATCCATCAGTAAATGAATCGAACTTGAAAAAATAATGATAAGTGAAATATAACAGACACACAAGTTCAAGTGTCACATGGTTTCTCTTATTTGAGTAACACAAAGAACAAAACAGAAGAGAAATAAATAGGAAATAGAAGTTCAAATACTTCTCCAAACTACAAATTTCATAATTTTAAAAATATTTAAGTATATATGCTTATCTCTTCAATATTTATTATCAATATATATGCTAATTTGGTTCACTTATATTGCTAGTTTATCTTAGTTTGTTGACAAGAAAGATTTATGTTATTAACTGCTTCTTTTTTGTAAGAATCTTTTATGTCT
Source organism: Hydrochoerus hydrochaeris (assembly GCA_004027455.1). Taxonomy (NCBI): domain Eukaryota; kingdom Metazoa; phylum Chordata; class Mammalia; order Rodentia; family Hydrochaeridae; genus Hydrochoerus; species Hydrochoerus hydrochaeris. Next base: position 128,771 of record PVLA01001866.1, read on the forward strand.
TGTACCAGTGATTAGTAACTACTTGGAAGATAATGATACACAGTATAATAACTATTATTATTCTTTTATTGTTTGCCTATGAAATTTTGTTTTATTTTTTCATAAAATAACTTTTAAAAATTATACCCTTAGTATTTCTCAGCCAGTGACACGCAAAACAAGTTTTACCGTTCTGATCCCAGGTAACACGTCATACAGGCATTTCTTTCTTTTAAATGCAATATGAAATGAAATCTATTCTCAGTAGGCTTATAAACAGTCTTTAGTTCTTGAGACATATCTGTGCAGGTAAAGAACAGGCTCATAACAAGGTACAAAATGATATTAAAGTACATCTGTGGGTTTAGAGCAAGGTTTCCCAATCTTGGCACAATTGACGTTTGGGGCAAGATGATTTCTTATTGGCTGGAGAGAATGCTGTGTTACATATTAAAGGATGTTTAGCAGCATCCCTGGCCTCTACTAACTGGAACAGTAACAACCCACTTCACCAATTTAACAACCAGTAAGTATTTACCAATGTCTGCAGACCTTGCTAAATACCCCCTCAAGGCAAGAGCACATCAGATGGAGAACTACTAGATAACAGTCTAATTTCTTACATAAACTATAGCTATTTTATTCATAAACTGCTTATGGGAAGCCTAATAAAATGAAGTTAAGTGGGATTTACTCTATATTACTATGTGCTTTAAAAACATCATTCCAATATTTAGAAGAAGTAACATACCAAATACCTTCTTTTCCCCATCTTTAGAGTTGTACAACATACTAGTGTAACCTAATCATCTCTAGCTAGATATTCTAGTGTCTAGTTTATATTAAGGGTAAAAATAAATCAGTTATTTTCTTCTTATAAAGATTTTGGAAAAGATCATTTTCGATTTCTTCTCCAGTCTTTGAGTTATTAAGGCTCTGTTTGTATTTGAGCTTTATAAATAAGGCAAGTTTTCCATAACTTCTTTTATCACACATTGAATTATTAAGTTATTCCTTGAGCACTATTCATTTGCCTTCAAATACTCGTTTTTATAATCCAACCTTGCTTTTACCTCAGCAACGTACTAGTTTATACTATTTACAAGCCTTTATAATGAATTGCTTTATGATTTTTATTTATTTAAGGTTTCCACTAAATTTTTAAAAATCGATGCTTATTTCTTGAGGGCTTCTCAGAGTTACAATATATGAATCTACTGCTCTCAGTCCTTTCCTTAGATTATCAGTGTACAACAGAGAACAAAAACCAATTAGAAAAACATACTTGCTCCAGTGAACTTTTCCTTCCAGTGTCTGCATCTCACCAAGGATGGCGAGGAGAAGGGAGGATTTCCCACACCCTACCTGCCCCACGATCATGGTAAGCTGACCTGGAGAACCAAGAAAAACAGTAAGAAGGTGAGAAGGAATTTTCTTAGCAAAATAAAATTAAAACACATTTAGAAAAGGCTAATACTTCATAATCAATGGCCTGGTTTGTTTTTCAGCAATAAAGCGATCCAAAAAGCTTCTTTCCTTGATATACGTATTTTTTGAAATAGGAAAAAGGAATAAAATATGTAGGTTTTGGCTTATTTTTAAAACTGAAAACTAAAGAGATTAATTTAATAATTTCATAAATCATATAGATTAATTTTAAATTGATCATTCAATTTACTGAGGAGAAAGACAGTTTGATTAAAATTGATAATTGGAAGTAATTTGGGCTAAGTCGTCAAGGCACCTTCTCTAATTTCTCACTTTTACTTGCGTATATAACAGAAAAATCTCACTACATAGTTTAGGCTGGGCTGGAACTCACTATGTAGCCAGGCTGGGCTCAGTCTCCTAAGTACTGAGATTCCAGGTGTGCACTTCCATGCCCAGCATTTGGTTTATTCCTAAGTAGTTTAATCTTTTAAATGTTGCTATAAATGGTATTATTTTCTTAATTTCATCTTTGGATATTTGATGTTAGTATATAAATATTTAGGAATAAATCTGAATGAGGCAAAGAAAGACACGTGAAAAACTAAAACACTGATGAAATAAATTAAAGAAAATATGAACAAATGTAAAGACATCCCATAGTCATGTATTTGAAAAAATAATATTGTTAAAGTGTCCATACTTCCCAGAGCAATCTACAACTTCAAGGTCACCTCAATCTACACTTCAATGACATTTTTTATAGAAACATAATATTTTTAAAAATTCAAATGGGACAAAATAGACCCCAACTAGCCAAATCAATCTTCAGAATGAACAAATCTAGAGCATCACACTTCTTGACTCCAAAATGCATTACAAAGCTAACGTAGTAAAAACACTGTGGTACTGTCATAAAGACACACGCCAATGGAACAGAATCAAGAGCACATGAATAAATCTACATTTATACAGGTAACTGATCAGGTTGTCAAAATTACACAGTGAGGAGAGAATTTCTTCTACCAATGATGCTGAGCAAACTGAATATCGACATGCAAAGAAATGAATTTGAACTGCTATACTGTACCATACACAAAAGAAACTCAAAATAGATTACAGACTTCATTGTTATACTCGAAACTATAAACATTTTCAAAGAAAGCATAGTAGGAACACCTCATGATAACAATTTTGGTGATGACTTCTGATTTTGTCACCTGTAAAAAGCACAGGTGACAAAACAAAAAATAGCGAAGTATGACGCCATGAAAATATAAACCTTCCATACAGTAAAGAAAATAAAAGAAACCAAGAAAATATTTGCTAACTATCGATAAGAGGCTAGGATCAAAGATATATAATAATCTTCCCTGACCCAACAGCAAAACAAATCACAAATAGCTCAATTAAAGATGTACAGAGTAGCCAAACAGGCATTCCTCCGACAGAAATGGTCATCAGATGTATAAAAAGTTGTTCAGCAAAGCTAATTATCAGAGAAATGATAATCAAAGCCATAATGATATATCATCTCACATTTTTAGGATAGCTATTGTTAATAAAAAAGATAAGTTTTGGCAAGGATATGGGCAAACTGAAACACATAATAGTATATAGAAAATAGTGTGTAGAATTGGTTATGTAACTTTGTATATGTAGAATTGTGCAGTCACTATGGAAAACAGTATGGACGTTCTTTAAAAAATTTAAACTAGAATTACCATGTGATCCAGAATCTCATTTCTGAATGTTTATAGAAAACAATTAAAATTATAATTTTAAGGATACAGCTGTACTCCCATGTTCATTTTAGTGTTATTCACAACATTCAATATACAAAACAACTTTATTCACTGATGGATGAAGAAAGCATGGAATACAGAATCACATGGACTATTAGTCAGCCTTAAAATAAAGAAAATCCTACCATTTTCAAACACATGGATGGAGCTAAAGGCAACTGTGCCAAGGGAAATATACCAGTAACAGACTGAGTGAGTACTGCATGCTTCCCCTTAACATGAGATACTGAAAACAGTCAAATTCATAGAAGCAGAAAATTGAATAATGATTTCCAGTGCAGACAGAACAGGGAAATATGGAATTGTTTCTCAATGACAGTGAAATTTCAGTTACATAAGATGAAAAAGTTCTAGGCATCTACTATTCAACATAATACCTATCATAATTAATACAGTACAGTACACTTTAAAATATTTTAACAGATCAAATGTTAAGTATGAAAAAAGACAACACAAAGACATTTTTGGTAGTTATTATATATTTCGTTCCTTGATTTCAGTGATAGTATCATGAGAATGTGTATATGTTCCTATGCTCCAAAATACAAATATTAAACACATGCAATTTTGTAGAGCCATTATACCTCAATAAAACTTAAAATTAAATATATAAATAGATCCATAGATAAAATTATTGAATAGCTGAGCCTTAAATACCTTGAAAACTTCATTAACTCTTTTCAGAAACTGAAAATAATTTTCTTATGTACTTTTCCTTTAAATTTTTTCCTCAAATAAAATGAAAAATCAGCTACTCCATTTTTACATGGCCCCCAATCAGCAAGAAAGCATAACCTGTCCAAAAGTACAGACCTTGTCTTGCTGTCATTTCCAGTCTTTCTTATAGTGATGCATTTACTCATGTGCAACATGGTACAAATATATACTAATAACTAATGTGTATTCCTCTAAAAAGTCTTTTTCTTTTAGTTAAGTTATCTTGGAAAACTTTGGTTGTTATAATTAACCATCATAAAAATGCTCAACCAATAACTCTTACCTGTGGGAATTCGTATGTCTATATTTGATAGTGTAGCTAAACCACTGCCCCATGAAAAGTATCCATTTGTGACCTAAACAATAAGAATATAGAAATTAAGCTATATATATAACACTAGAAAATAGTTTCAAATATTTTTTTTTCTTTTTAAAAAACTGAAACTTTTAATATAAGGTTGAACACAAAGTAACAAAAGTTTTAAGTTTGAGTTGGAACTTTTACTGATAAATACAAACCAAAAAGGAAGAAAAGAAGGGCTTTAATTAGTGATATCATGAAGAATGTTAAAAATCATAGCAACTTGCTTTGAAAATTTGGTATTACTGGACAACTTATATGTGTACATTTTTAAAAAGTAATTATTTCAAATGTTTTCCAAAGAAGTCTCTACAATGATTTTTTTTTTCCGCTAATAGACAATGCCCAAAAATTCTAGTGATGAAAATGAAGAACAGAAATAATCACAGTATTAGCTGAGGAAGAGTCTATGATGAATAAGCTTCCTGAATTGTGTAGGTTTAGCACTATATGGAAGTTAAAGGAAAGAGTGAAGGCGAGTGGGAAATGAACATAGAAACAAGGGAACTCTGCTTGGTAGTATAAATGTCAGCGATTGGCAGTGATCATAAAACCCTATATTCCTCCCCAGCGGGCTATTTGTTTTAACAGGTTCTAAGTGAACTTAGTAGTTTTATAGTTACAAAAAGGGAAAATAAATGGAGGTGTACCTGAGTCCAAGAATTAGGAAGATAAAGTAGATGAAGTAGATCAGGGAAAGGACAGTGGCTGAAAAAAACAGGAGAAACTAGCTACACAAAATTAGTCAAGGAGGGAGGGTGATGTGAAAAGGCAAAATTGTTGATCACTTTACAACCACTGACTAAGCACCTACCCTGGGGGGAACACTGTGTGTGGACTGCTGTAGGTACCAGGAAGTTATCATGTACCACAACCAATACCATGGAGCCTGTCTCAGTCAAGTAAATAAACCACATTTAAAAAAAAAAATTACGTGCTTGGCATAGTTTTGTGACAGACTGCAGGAAAGATGCTAGACCCTTAAGACTGCACTGCCTTCACAGGGCGATGCTGTATATGTGTAATCCCAGAACTTTGGGTGGCAGAGGCAGGAGTATTACAAGTTCAAGCTCAACCTGTGCAACTTAACAACTTAAGAAGAATCTGTCTGAAAATTAAAAAAAAAAAAAAAAAGGAGTAGGGATGTACCTCAGGCCAAATGTCTGCGTGTCTCTGAACTTACCCTGTCACTAGGTGGCACGTGATTTGTAACATGGACCAAGTATCAAGAGCAATTCAGAAAAAAAAAAAAAATGTCTGAGATGAGTCAAAACCTTTTTGGAAGAAGAAGCCTTTTAGCTAGTTTTGGAGAGCATTGAATGTCAAGTGCATTTCAGGGCAAAGAACTATAGTGAGAATAGGTCCAAGATAAAAAATGTGGGAAATAAGAAACACAGCTAGCTGGGGCAGAAGTTGAAGATATTATAGCTAAATGACAAAGAAAGTACCCAGCCTCAGAGGTGGAGGATCCTTTCTTCTCTCAGAGGAGGAAGGAGACTAAGAGAGGGGCAAAGCTGGTTGGTTGGGTTTGGCAGAGAGCTGGCAGACAGCTGAGAGAGGATCTCTGTGATCCTGCTAATGTCTTTGGTGAATTGCAAGCTAAAGTCCGTTGTGGAAAGAGGCAGTGAACACAAAGATATCAGGAGGACAGTGTGACAGCTGAGTAGCTACTGCAGGTTGGGAAGGTCATGCAGATGAGAGGCACATGAAAGGATCGCTGAGAACTCCTAGGGGACACTGAACTCCAACACGGTCAATCCATGGCTGCACCACGCTGTACCTTTACGCCACTTTTTCCACGGCACTCAGTAGCCTGCGTGTAAGTGTGTTGAAGGCATGAGGTTCATTTGTTACAGAAAGGTACTAACAAAGTAGGAAAAAGAAAAGAAAGCTGAAGATATTGGAGGTTTCAATGAGGTTGTAAGACAATAGTCATGAAGATGAAAGCCCAGGAAAGTCCGAGGATTGTGTTTCTGTGGGTTTTTGTTAGTGACTGGTTGGGATAGGAGCACAGTTTGAGAGGGGCACAGGTCCAAGTGGTGAGCAAATGCAAGCGTCCAAATGGTTGTGCAAATTGAGTGAAAACGGATCAAGGAACTCTGAGCTGGAATATAAGACAGACTGTGAACTTGGCAATTTAAATAACTTCAGTAAGTTCCACACACTAAGGCAGGAGGATGAACTAGCAAACAGGTGCTAACTCCTAGCTGCATGAGTCCTCTGATCACAGATATGAGAAGGTGCAGAAATGTCACAGCTTTGCCAGAGGATGAGAGAAAAAGGTATGGTCTGAAAGCCACAGGAAAGGACTAGAAGGATGCACTGTTACCTCATGATCTGGTGCTAGACAGAAGTGAAAGAGGGAAAAAATTTCCACTCAAAAAAGAGGAGGAAGACTAACATAAATACTTCCTTGCTGTAATTTATACTTTCATTCCCTCCTGCCTTATGCAAAATACAATCATTTTTCCACCAGCTGGGTTAAAATCTTGGCTTCCTTAACTACTTTTTTGATGGTGGATAACCAGCTAATTTATAAATAAATCATTGTACAGATTTGCAGAACAAAGGGTGCAGTGATCACCATCACAGACAACGGTGATAGAGGGAAGACACAGAGAAGCTTAGCGCTCAATCCCAGCTCTTAGAGACAGGGTCAGAACAGGAGGTGGGAACGGGACCTAAACAGAATTGAGATGTGTCACGTGCAGGCACCAGTTCCCCACAATGAATGTAACTACTATGTGCTGCAAACATAATGATAAAATGTTTAAAAAATATTAACATTTAGCTAATAAAAATGTTAAAAACGCTCAGCCCCAGACAACTGTGTCCATCCACAAGCAATAAGTAAAACACAGTGATGCACCTTACATGACTCAGTGGTGCAGTTAGAAGGAACAGACCAGCACAAAAGCATTTAATAAAATCGCGGGCTTGCAAGGACATGTTTAAGTACATACATGAAGCATGAAAGAACTAGTGGCAAAACGGCTGGGTGGGCAGAGAGGTCAGGGTGGCATAGACACAAACGAGGATCGGGGGTACAAAGAGAAGCCACAGTGGCAGAGGTGTAAACTGGCTTAATCACTTAGGAAAAGAGTTTTCTGTGATTCAGGAAACCTTGAGATGCCCGTACCCTACAACTCCATAATTATTCACAAAGGTTCTAAATTGAAAAATAACCCAAAGCTGAGAAGTGTAGAATAAATAAATAAACACTGGGATATTTGTAGACTAGGACACTAAGCAGCAATGAGACTCAATGAATTACAGGCTCGTAGCAATAGTGAGGAATTATACAGGTGTGTCAGCCCCTCCAAAGCAAAATACACAATGGACACCTATTCAAACTTTACCAAAAAGAAACTAAAAATATGTTTGGGGAGGTTGTGGAAGGCTGCGTAACAAGGGTAATGAGCAAAACATAAAAGTCAACAGAGCAATTACATGTCTGGAGAGACGCATGAGAAACTGTTCGTTCAGGGCATTTCTGAGGAAGCTGGCAATATATTTTTAATTTTCCGGTAAAGTTTGAATAGGTGTACCTTTCACCAGTATGCTACACTTCACAATAAAACATATTCTTAAAAGGTAAAAAAGTTATCACTCCCTGGAGGGTTTTCAGCAGGAGATCCTGAAGTGATGGTGACTATTCAGAAGTACAGTGACTTCTGGGACATGGATAAACAAGTTTTTATTTTCAGATTTCTTTTTGGGTTTTTTTTTCTTTTCTTTTTGGTGTATAAAAGGGTCAATCTTGGAAAAATCAAAAACCATAATAGTCTTTTTTTTTAATGTTCAAAATGAAAACAAAAAGACATCTGGGAAAAACCATGTTTTTAGATTCATATTGTATTAAACAGAAAATTAGAAATAATTAAAGAAAAAACTAGCCCTTTTTCCTAGTACCTACTATTTACTTGTTACCTGGGTATGTTTTCGGGACAAAACATCCCATACCTATATTTCAAAAGCTTTCTGGGCAACTCTAAGGTGTAGCTGAGGTTGAGAATCACATAAACTCTCCATAACATTTGCATATGAAATACCATTTTATCCTCAAAACAATCATCTTTACATGGCATCATCTTTGGTGAGCAAACCAGGGTTCAGAGAGACAAGAAATTTGCCCAAAGCCATATCTCAATTTAATGGGACTGGCCCTTTCCACTCAATAACACATTGGCTATAATTTCAACATACTTCATGTAGGACAAGTATTGCGTCAGGTATCAAGGAAAGAGAGAGAAGAATTAAATCACAAGCTCTTGGCTCTGTTACACACCCACCGAGTCTCCCTTGCTTCAGCCTGGGTACTGCAGAGTGTCTGCTGTGGGTGGGAAAGGGTGTAAAGGGATGGGTTTCTAAGACCATGGAATCTCTGATGTCCAGAAGCTATTGATCACTGAATGGTTCTGTTCCACTGCCTGCACATCACTAACCCCTCCTTGGAACATGTCCCAACCATCAGTCCCCCACCTATGTGGCTGTGGTTGCTTGTACTACCCACCTAAGCACAAAAGCCTGGGGAGATCACAACAGCTCAAGTGTGAAACAAGAGCAAAGGCAGTGTGGATTACTGGGAAGCTGCATGAAAACCTACATCACTGGCCTCAGCCTTTCCTGTTGAAAATAATTACTACCTATCTTACTTCCTTAAAAATTAGATTTATAATATTGGTGTTCTCGATAAATCAATTGATGCAAGAGTAATAAGAGGAAACAGCTTGGAGACCAGCTTCTAACAGATTTAAAGGAAAGGCTTCCTCTCTGATTAGAATAAGGTACTGGTGGCTGAAAGGTGAGGAAGGACTAAGAATGATGATTCATCAGAATATTTTTTAAATACTATCAAGATTATTACTACTGTAAAGAGACTATAAAGACACAATTTAGGAACCTTGAAGTATGATTGTTAATCTTGATTGTCAATTTACTTGGCTTAATATATGTCTAATGAATTAGTAAAGCATACTTTTGGGTGTGTCATGGTGAATCATGGGCATGACCTTGGATACTATATATGGTTTCTGGTCCCTTCCTTTCTGACATACTTCCCCTGTGCTTGGCTCACCAGAGCCACAAAGTGAGCAGCTTTGCACTCCCAAACTCCCTTCTGCCAAGGTGTTTTTGCTTTGGAGTGAGCACCATGGACTGAACCCTCTGTAATCATGAATCAAACGTCTCCTCCTTTAACTTGTGGGCATTGGGTACTTCTTTCTTGCAACAAGATAGCTGACCAATACAAAGAGTATTATGTTTCTATTCACATAAAAATCTAGGAAATAAAATAACCTTTATTGCAATATCTTCTGACTCTGTGGGACGAAGACGACGCGCAGATTGCTCATAGCTGTCCAGGTGGTATCTTCCAGGCTGTTTCCTGTTTATAGTTTTTGGCTGCAGCATTCCAAAGGAAAACAACACAAATTGAAACTTTATGAAAAAAAAATTTGAAGTTTTACTGAACATTAACTCACATTGCTACTTTATTTAAATTCCAAAGCAAATGTCATATTTCAATATTTTTCAGTGACTCTTCACCAAAAGCAAATAATAAAAAAATCCTGAGCTCTAATTTGAATCTAATTTACTAACCTTTTATGGAAAATGAGAACATGAGTACATAATACTTGCAAATGATGGAGGTACAGGTACTGCATTCCAAACTAGGTATTATATATTTTTCTTTAATTACATGGGTAAATATATCGGGAAATGTAAAATGCTGTGTCCTATTCTAAGGTGAGCAGATTAACTAAGGTTAAATTAATTCTACTTGTCAGGTCCATCAGGCCTATATACATTCCAGCAGTACATTACTGATCATCTTTGGAACTATGATGATTTTGAATCTGATATACTCATACAAATCAGATTGAGCTATGCATCCCTCAAGGATCAAAAGCAAAATGTTTGGATTTCTGTACAAAGATGTATAGTGTTTCATAAGGAGACCCATAAATATTATAGGATGATCTAGGCTATCTCATATGTTAAAGTGGTTGGTTTGTTTGTTTTTTGTACCAGGAATCAAACTTGGGACCTTGCACTTGCCAGACAGGTGCTGTGACACTGAGCTATATCCCTAGCCCCTAAAGTGCTATTATTATTTAACAAACTAAAACATCTATTAGGTAGATCTATGATGAAATAGTCTTCCTATATTTTAGTAAAATTAGGTCCTAAGTAGAAAATTCTCATTCTCTAATTTTGAGTTTAATTTCTTACATACATAAGAGAAAAAGCACTGAAGATAAAATAGAAAATTTAGCTCTGTAAATTTCCAATTTGGCAAAATTTGTAAGTTCAAAATTTGTTCCAGGAACCTAGCAAGCAAGTATTTCAACATAAATAATTATCTGCCTTATTCAGATATCTCATAGAGGTTATGAAAGCTAAATTGTAATTCTTCAACTCTGTTAAGTTACCTAGAAAATCTAAGGACTCTAGAACTGTTAAACTTTAAAAAAAATTCTGGCCAAGAATTGCAGGTTTAGTTTTTCAAAAAATCCAGAGTTCTACTATGAGAACAAGGAAAGTCTTCAAATAATCAGTAATGTAATCCAACCAAGATATTGTTCTTCCAATTTCCATCAATTTTTGTCCCAACAGAACATCAAACTATCAAATAGTATAATTCTAGGCTTCATGCAAATAAATAACAGATTAAAAATTCACTAAGAAAATCAAAAGCATTATCAGTGGTTATGTCACACAGAAAATACTAAAAACATTTTAACCAAGAAAAGGAGAGAGAAAATGTGGATGTGAGTTCAAAATTTTGTTTTAGTTTGGATTTTTATTCCCATAGGCCTGACAGCCCCAGAAATACACTGCATGAAATGTTGCAGAAAGCTACTATTATTTAGGATGAGTATATTTAAGGATATTCTTTACCATATTTTCCACCCCAAACAACCCTACACCTATAAAACCTCACTGTCTTCTTAGAGCCTTTAATTCTATAATAGTATTGCCCTCAGAGGTCCAAAAGGAATGACTTCATGCTCATCACAAAATTGGGGAGAGGGTGGGAAGAAGAGATGTGTTGACAGAGATTTGAGCTGGAGTTCTACAGATGTAATTTGAAGAGGTTTTGGCTCTAGAATGTCACTAATTCTCCATGGAGATTCTACAGCCAAAACCACTTAACTCTAAGCTTTTACAGAATACATAGCATCTTAAGCGCTCTCAAGAAGGAGTTTCCATTAGTGTTATTTTCAAACACACAGCTTTTTTTCACTCCATTTAAAAAAAGCCTGCCGTTTGTGGTTTGGCCCATCAGCAGTGATGAATGACCCCGAAAGACATCAGAAGTCCAGTCTGGTTTCAATAACCCTGCAGATATTGGATGCATCTGAAGGGGATTCTTTTTCCTTTCAAAAATCTTCTCTCGGTTCAATATTTCTTCTATCCCTCATCTCATGCAAAAAGTTGTTCAGATTTCTCTAACTCCACAAACTCAACCTCTGCATCTTCTTGCCGGAGGTCATCACTCTGCTCACCCTCGCACCTCTGAAAGATGATCTAATGAGCTCTTCGGTAGACTAGGAGCCTCTGAAGTGTGATGAGGGCAGTTCTGATCTAGGATGTAACAACCGCACTGCCTCACAGAGTTGACAAGCCTTAAAGGACTCATTTCTGAGCCCACACAATGCAAGCGAGCATCCTGAGGCCTGATTAACCGCAGTGTAGACAAACACGGATGGTACCTCCGTCTCAGACAAAGCACAGCTGCTCAACAACACGCTTTAAAAGAAAATCTAAAAAAATAAAAATAAAAAACTCTCAAAAAGCAAAAGGAAACAGTCAGTCTAAATATAGCCAAGTGTTCCTCTTAACTATTTTTAGAGGTTTTTAAGCATAATGTGAAGAAAAATTGAATATGTCTATTGACTTCCTTGTGAAAGCTCTTTACGTTCCATTGAACTCCAAGCAGAGAAGATGGCATGTGCATTTTTGCTGGGTCACATACAGGGCACATGTGCTTATATTTTTCCAATACTTACATGAATAACTAATAATAACTTCTTGGATTCACTTTGGATTAGCATGCTTCTACTTGATTGTTATGAAGTATATATTACTTTGAAAAAATTCCTTTAGATACAGCCTTTTAAAAAGTGGTGTATTTTGTCCCATTGATTTAAATATTACCTAAAAGCCCATGGCTCATAGATTTACATTCCAATGCTAGTATCTCTTCTTGGATGTCAATAAGTATCTCAAAGTCATCATACACAAAACGATTCCACGTCAACACCAATCTCCTCATTTCTCACCCTCCTGCTTTAGTGAATGTCTCCACCGCCTACCAGCAGTCATGCCAATACGTCAGGATCTACCTTTAAATCCTCTGGCTCCTTCATCTCCTCCTCCACCCATCATTTCAGAGAGTCTTTATAAGCTCAACATTGTACACTGAATTGGATCACTTCTTCACACTGCCCACAGCACAACAAAAATTCGAACCAGGCATGGTTTGCATGATTGTAATCCCAGCACTTGGGAGGCTGAGGCAGGAGTATCGCTGTGAGTTCGAGGCCAGCCTGGACTATAAAGTGAGTCCAAAACCAGCCTGAACTGCATATCAAGATGTCTCAAAAGGACTAAAATAAAATAAAATAAAAATCTAACTCTCACCCTCATCATCTTGCCCCATATTATTATAATGACTTCTTCACTGATCTACTGATCCCACTCTTTGTCACCACTCACCTCTCTACACAGTAACCATTGCGATATTTTTAAAAAATTAACAAAATTATACTACTCTAACACTGTCTTATGACTTCTTATTGCATGTCAGTAAAATTTAAGCTCTTCCCATGGTCTTTAAAACCCTTGTCTCCTCTTTCTTTCCTTCGCCAGGCTCTGACAATACTGCCCCTTTGTTCACTGAATAAGCCAAATTCATTTCTGCTTCAAGTTCTCTGCATTTGCCAGTTCTTCTGACCAGAATTGTTTTTTTCTTATTTGCATTTTCCCTTTACAGGACAGGCACCTACTCTTCATTCAGGTCTCAGCTCAAATTCTGGCTTTGCAGAGGGGCCTTCTTGCAAGTCAGTCTCTCTCTCTCTCTCTCTCTCTCTCTCTCTCTCTATATATATATATATATATATATATATATATATATAGTATGTGTATGTTCAGCATAATATATATATATAATCAACATTTATTTTGTATGCAACATCATATTGATTCTTTCCAGACTTTTATGTAAATATTGAGGAAATATTTGTGTTGGGGTGAATGCACTGACCAGTCCACAAGTTACAAGATTGGTTTTAATTCTGGTTTTGCTTCTTACTAATTTTACAACTTTGATCAAACTGCCCAAGCATGCAAACTCAACATGTTTGTTGGAAATGAAAACAAGGCATTACATTAAATGGGTCAAAATACATCACACATTTGAAAATGTGCTTTAAACTAAAAAGTATAATAGCCAAAAGATTTAAGAATATGGTACAGTAGTTGCAGGCATATTGTAGTTTTATTAAATAAACTCTAAATTGCCTTTTAAACTGACCATGTATTGTGTCTCTTGGGAGAACTCTGATGATTTATTAAAACAAGCCTTATATCTGGTCTGTTGGTTTTAGACTTTTACAGGAGCAGATGGCAGTTTCTCCTTATAGAGATTAAATGATAAAGCTTATGATTTCTTCTGATTGTGGTCATATTAAACCATCCATTCTGTTGGGAGTGACCCCTCCTTACAGCCTTCACAGCCAGAAATGCACTTACAACTCCAGTGTGTTTCTTACACGACTCAAAAGGCAGAGAACCTTCACCAGTTCGCCAGCTGTCATCACCTATCTCGTCACTGAGGAGAAACTCATTCAGCTTTTGAACACTGCAAAAGACAGAGAAACAAACACACATTAAGGACCAACAAGAAAACTGCCACCAACAAACATGCTACCTACACAAGCAAATCTTTCCCTCGCTCGGTATCAGCGAGGGGAGCAGGCTGCTTCTGAGAGTTGCTTCTCCAAACCACCTGGAAATCAGCTAGCTATGAAGCATAATGCATTGGTCAGCACTCGGTGGTCCTCAGGACATGAGAAATATCTTAGGAAAACCAGAACCATCAGTTATCCTAAAGTCAGTGTAACTTGTTTTGTACTTTTTTTTTTTTTTTTTTGCAATTATATTCCTTGTCAAAGATGGTAGCGTGGGACAGGAACTTAGAATAGAATGAATGGTTACAAATAATGACAGGAATATTCTTATAATTTTTTCAGAGGGGAATTGAAATATAGATAAGCAACTTGTCTGAAATCCTTTTATCATGTAATATATAGATCTAGAGTCCCTTTACCATCTTGCTTCAGCACTACGCATTACACATATTGTCTGAACTTGAAAAAGAGAGGACCTCTAGAGTCTTGTTACTAAAGTATTGGCAGAAGTCCAGCCCCAGGAGCACCTGGGAGCTTATATGAAGAGAGGAGCTCAGATCACACCAGGACTCATACATAAAAATAGATACATTTTAACAATATCCAGAAATGCTTCACCAACAGTTGAGTTTCAAAGGTTATTCCAGAAGAATGGTTTGTAAATGTTCTTTATCTTGCTGTCCTTGGGCCGGGTCAAGCCTCCTTAGCCCATTTCTCTCAGTCTAACTTTCTTACACAGTTATCATAGGATGAGGTGCAAAAATAAATTTACAAATGTCAATAACACAGTCATCCTCCTAGAAGTAAACCAACACACTAAAAACAATTCTTCAAAACTGCCAAAGAAAAGGAATGCCCCAACACAGCATCCATGCTAAGCAAAGTGCTGCCTTTCATGAGAAATTAGAAAATAGAGATTCAAAGCAAAAACTCTAAATTTTTCAAAAATTTCCTTGAGCTTTGGTCAAGGTCAGTGCCTCTAAGTAGGTCTGGCAAGTTTGTTTTTGTAACATGCTAATAAAATAAATTTAATTCAGTCTGCCGCTCATGACCTTTAAGAGCTTTGCCATCAAAACACAAAGGTAGACAAGATGCACAGCCGCAGGCTAAGCACTGGCTTCCAAATCGCTCTTCTTGGAAACTAAAAGGAGGTCTTGTTTGAAAAGAGCCTTGACTTGTAAACTGCTACATCTCTCTTAGCAAAGTCTGACCATAAAGACTTCAAAGACACAGCAATGGAAGTGCCTTATGAAATAGTGTTTTATTTGCCCCGAAGAGCACATACTCCTTTTTTACTTTTACAGACTGTACTGGTCATTTTGCTCTTACGCTTTGAGGAGTGTGGTCTCAAGGAGCACAGCTTGGTCAGCGAAAGACACACCTTTTACCAACCCCGCCCCTGGCCATGGCACACACAGGGGAGTACTGCGGCCACGCCATCTCCCTCCGTAGCTTCAAGGCCAGCAGCGCCTGGCATACATCGCTCTGTAAATGATTGTTCAGTGAATCAAACAAATAAACTGGTAGTTCAGACATTAAAGGTGGCCTTTCGAGCCTCCATTTCATGGCTCTAGTACACACACAAATCTTACTGAAGTTTTCATGGAAGATATGAGGACCACCCTCGCTGAACATCAGGAAGCAAAGACCTGTCAGCACAACTGAGGGTAAAGACCTACCCAAAAGTTTAACAGCCTTTGGTACTTCAGTGACAAGGAGCGTCAATGGACCTGGTCCAACACAGCCCTTTTCTAAACCTCTCCTCTCCCCTTCTTAAACATGGTTGGCTAAAGATTCTTTGTGCTCCTATTTGCTCACCATTTTATTAACCATTAGTTATATTTATCTTTTACCTTACACTGTGAACTCATCAAGAGAAAAACTTTCCATTGCCAGAATCGAGCTCAATATCTAAAACATAGTAATTCCTCAAGAAATGTCTGGTGAATGGATAAGTGGGTAATAGAAAGAACACTTCCTGTTCATATGAGCTCCTGTCAGGAATCACAGAGGCAAAATAATTATGGACAATGCATGAATCCTGACTAGTGGTAAAGTAACTTCTATCACTTTTACAAAATTATAAGTTAAAAATGCAAATGTTTACTTTTCTTAAAATAACAAACGGCATCTTTGTCTTTCAGCATCTGATGACTACATCTGATCTAAAAGATCACATGTAGCCCAGGCTGCCCTTGACCTCATGGCAACCCTCCTGCCTCAGTCTCTCAAGTGCTGGGATTACAGGTTCACCCCACCGTGCCCAGCCAGCCTACTGTAGAGCTTTGTAACAACACATTGGAACTGGCTAACTTTTCCGGTCTTTCCAACAAGATGGTGATATTGTGCATTTCAATCTTTCATTTTTGTCATTACTAATGCCTGGTAATATATCTGAACCAATAATAAATGAATGCAGCCCGATAGAAGATGCTTAGAGGAATGGAAATGAGGAAAAGGGTAGTAAGTTAGTGAAACAGAAATTTTAAAATACCTAAAATATCTAGGCAACATTCTAGATACATTTATGGATTGTCTTGTTTAACTTTTGAACCACCATTAGCAAGTACGATTATTAGGTTCATTTGACAAGTGAAGATGCTGAGGCCCTGCAAAACAGGCCTGAGGTTGAACCATGATTGCTCTATGGCTCGAATTTGTAAGCAGCTATATTTGACTCTAGTCAATTTGCAACCCTGCCTCCACCACCTTTGTAGTTCAGTATTTTACTAACTTCTCATTTGTTCAGATTACTGACAAAAGTATTTTAAGATTTTATTTATCTATACATGTCTCTTTTTGACTTGTCAAATTTTACTTTTTGCGTTTAAACCAGCTGGAATTCTTAGAACAAGTGCTGTATTCACTGGGAATCACTGATTTTGTTGTTAGAATTATATGTGCTTTTTTGCGTTTGTTTTGTTAGAATGCTTGGTTTTGGTTTTTTTGAGACAAGTGCTCACAACATACTCTAGGCTGTAAAAAATATACATTTATATATATGTGTATATATATATATACACATAAATATAATTTGATTTATATATTTGTTTTTTTAAATAAGAATCATTGACTAAAATACAGAGACCAAAGTATAAGCATGCTGCTTGATAAATTTCAGTAACAATGTATCTACTGATAATAAGGCAGCAGGCCAGTCAAACACAAATTCCTTTGGGAGACACAAGGTTACTTCCCAACAAAATGAGGGATTTATCTTTTTTCCATTGGCAAATAACACCTTTGAACATAGATACTATATTATATATCAAACACCAGATAGCCACACTTAAATTATTTATAAGGAAATATAATATCTTCTCCTCCAGAAAAACAAAACACATAGATTATTTCCTAGTTAAGCAAAGTGGAGAAGTAAGGTGAGCATCCTAGAGGGGCACTCTTCTTTAAGTATTTAAATTTCTAAGTAATGGTGACTTTTCTTCTCTCTGTCTTGCAAATATAGACTGCAACACTTTATCATGGAATGCCCCGAAAGCTCAAATGGTGCAGGGTGCCATGGATCATGAGGAGGCAAGAAGCCAATATGATTCAAGCTTGGAAGAAAGAGCAAACATCATTCAGCTTCTTTGTGGTATTCATCGGGTAGAAATACATAATAAAACACACAGGGAATATTTTATATAGATATTCATCATTTTTATACATTTATTTTTCTGTTTTTATATTCAATATGTTCTATTTTATATCGCTTACATAATATCTTGTGTATAATTATTACATTTGATGTATTACATGTAAGCTATTATGAGATATTACATGTTATACATTATATATTATACATGACACATTGTACATATATACATACATACACATATATGTCCCAATAAATGAATACCACAAATTTTAGCTAATGATCCAAACCTTTTCTAAAGAAAGAATTTTCCTGGAGCAGAGAATTTTACAAGGCACAGGGTTTTCCTTTGGTAGGGAAGTCTTCAGATTTCCTAGATGCATGTATGACATACATTTGGAAATACACATCAGCCCATTCTAACCTACCAAATTCCTAAACACAGTTAGAATCCAGTGAAGGACCTATGACTTCCACAGTGCTGAAAAGGGGATCTCAAAATCAGCTGACCAAAGCCTCCAATTATAAACAAGCTGCTCGACTCGCTGTGGGCCAACTGGCATCAAAGAGTGGTCCCGGGTTCCCAGGCACCAAAGAAAATGTCCAGCCCCATCAAGACTGGGAAAGGCTTTCTTGAGTTCCCAGAACTGGCACACAGTGAGGAAAATGATTGGCTTCCTCTGTTGACCAACCATCTCCGTAAGACCCACAGATCAACTTCTGCACATGTTTTTACAAGCAGATTCTACTTGGCCTATGGCTTGGGAAACCTGGAACTGAGCCCTAAAAACAGACTGGTCTTTATCAAACTGGCAAATGCCTTTTCCCTGAAATGTACAGAAGGGAGAGTGCTATGCAGAAATACACAGGGGATTTTATCCACCCTCAGTTATACCAGCATTTACTACAGCAAAACTGTGTACTGTGGATTTGGGGGAAATCCTTAGATTGCTATCTTTTTCCAAACCCACAGAAAGTTCTTTTGACTTTTGCTAACCTCCTGATTTCAGAGGAATTATTTGTTAAAAGCTATCAACTGCTTTTTGTCTCTATTTGCAGTGCAAAATCGCATTCCAGTTAATAGTGCAACCATGAAAGGGATAGCTGTTAAACAGGGAAAATGAAAATAAGGCCCAAAATAGCAGACTCTGGCCATTTATCACTTTTATTGTTTGAAGCATTGTCCCTTCCAAAGCACTGCCTAATTTGGAAGTGGTAATACACAGTACAGGCCATGATCTGTTCAAGTGCTTCAGAAGGCAGGACAATAAGAAAAGAGTATGAGGGTAGATGAGGCCAGAGGGCCTGAGCTCTAAACTGAAACAAGCTTCCGAAATGCTGCTAATGACCTAACTGGACCAACAGAATTGAAGCTATGTTATGACACCATCAAATCCTAGCAGAATTTCATCCACAACAGGATAATTTTTATGAATTTAATTTTAGCTGGCATTAAGCCATTGATAAGTCAATGTCAAATGTTGCTTGAAACTGGAGATTCTGGTGTTTTGAACATGAAATACAAGGTTTATTCACTAAGATATGGATACTGGAAAAATTACGTGTCATTTTAACACAGTACTAGAGACACTTTAGATTGCTGTTAATAGCAAATTATATTTCATGTATTTAAGGCATGAGTTTTTCCAATTTTCCTTTAGTGGTGCAATGTTTAGGCATTTCTTTCAAAGGTCAGACACAAATGATGATGACTGTTCCTGAAACATACTGAGGTTGTATAGGGTTTGTAACGGCAGATACCCAAAAGCAAAATACTACTTGAGGCTTCCTTAATTTTAATCGATTCTGAGACACAGGTAGATTGTGGTACACACAATATAGAAGATGTGGTTTAGTAACATATTCATAGAATACAAATAAAAA
The DNA here is from genome assembly GCA_004027455.1 of Hydrochoerus hydrochaeris. Classification (NCBI taxonomy): domain Eukaryota; kingdom Metazoa; phylum Chordata; class Mammalia; order Rodentia; family Hydrochaeridae; genus Hydrochoerus; species Hydrochoerus hydrochaeris. Next base: position 148,457 of record PVLA01001866.1, read on the forward strand.
TGATGGGGAATGAGTCATTATCATGTCACCTCTATTAAAGAGCTGTCTGTTATGAGACATTTCATATGAAACAAAGTCTATACTGATGGGAGATGGGATAGAAGTATATTTAAATGAGCAAAATACTAGAAAGTTTTTGCAAGCTCTCCATTTTCAGGGACTGATTTTATATATTGTTTCTTTTTTTCCAGATTAAACCGAATTTGTAACAGAATTTATATGATGGTATAAAAATTCTCTGCCACTGAGGACACACATATAAATTGGCATGGTTTCAGTGGAACACATTTCTCTATCATCCTTGGGTTGGTGGTGCCTGCCTGTAATCCCAGCACTTGGGAGACTGAGTCAGGAGAACTGTTGCAAATTCAAGGCCAGCCTGGGCTATAAAGTGAGTTCAAGGCCAGCCTCTTGAACTACATGGCAAGACTCTGTCAGTTAAAAAAAAAAAAAACCCAAAGCATATTACAAATAATTTCACATATATAGATACTATTTGACCCTCTACCACTTCATTAGAAAGCATCATTACTATACTCAAGGATCTTAAAGATGTGCATACTCTAAAACTAGTATCAAAACCTCTAAACACTGGACCTAAGGAAACCATGAGAGAAATGCGCAACATAAACAAAGATATTTACTTTACTGTTATGTATATAAACAGAAAACAGAAAACATTACAAATGCCCAATAAATAGGCAGTTAACAGACTATCACATGGCCAGTAGCAAGGAGAAAACAATAAAAATACAAAGTGAATTAAGGAGTCAAAACCTACACAAATTCAACATCTTTATTTTACAATAATTGTTTTTATGTGAAATAGAAGACTGAAAGGTCACATACCCCAATTTTAACAGTGGTGATCTCTGGGCAGTGATTATGAATGAGTGCACTGCTTTGCACTTTTCCAAATGCACCATTAGGACACGCGTATTATTTCCACCATCAGTAAGAAAGCTCTCCAGGGATTTGGGTGCCTACCTTACGATGGCTTTGACCGCAAATCTGACCACTGTAGAAAGCAGGAACAGCGGGGTGACGAGGATGTGGAAGAGAGACAGGGAGGCGAAGGCCTCTGCAGGCTTGAGGTCGTGGCCGCTGGCATACGCGTGGGTCACAAAAGTCTGTGCAAAGCAAGTGTTGCTTTAGAGAGAGCCACCGAAAACTTCTATGTTCATTTTTACAGACCTAATATTTGCGTTTGTGCCATATGGCCATTGCAACTATGTAAACAATTCCTTTATCCCAAACTCCTCACCTAAAACAATATACTAGGGCGAGCTTAATGCTTGATGAGTCTTCCCAGCAGTAAACTGATTTTTAAAAGTCAGGACAGAGTCTATTTACAGGATAAGAAACCTACTTCTGTCAAATTGCTGAGTTGGGGAATAACTAGACAAAGAACTCACAGTTCTTCACTGAGTGCCAGTCAAGCCCTTTGAAATCAACAATACTTTTTAATATTCTAAGAGAAAAGAAAATGTTCTGTTATTTAAGCGTCCCTAGTGTAGATTACTAAAACCGCAGGCAGAAATGTGAAGACTTAGGCACATTTCTAAAAATAATGTCAGGGGCTGGGTCTGTCATTTTAGCTCAAAATATAACCTAATTAATACCATTTTCATTGTTGATCTAGCACCCTGTTGTAAAAATGTATGGGAAACAGGTCATTGAGATTAAAATGGTTCATTCTCAGCCGTTCTTAGTACTTCTCCCAGGGTGGATTTGCCAGCGTCCAGAGATATTTTTCATTGTCAAGACTGGGAGTAGGTAGAAGCCATGAAGGCTGGAAAATATCCTAATGCTACGACACCCACTAATAATTAAAAAGTTATCTGGCCAAGGTGTTCACAGTGTCAAGAGTTAGAAATCCTGGCCTAGAAAAATTGCAAAGAAGGAACAACAGCAACGAAGCAGTGTATGTCGCCACCCACACGTTCTTTTTCATAAATCATTTATACACACTAACTTGGCTCCATTTCTAAAGGCAAGAAAAAGCGTCTTACAGCAAGGACCGCTGCGATGGGAATGGCTGCGTTCATGAAGACTGTGGAAAGAAATCAGATTCATTAGCCTCAGCCAACCGTGAAAAAATGTACAGTAATTTTAATTAAGCAGCTATTATTAAACTTTCCTTGGCGACAGGAACGACAAAGTGCATTAATTGGTGTTTTGACTGGAGTCTACACACACTTCCCAGTCAGAATCCCCCTGTCTGTGGCTATAGGAGCTGCTACCCTTTAGTCTGAAGCAGGAACTATGTCTCTACTGAGAATTACAGAGGATTTTTTAAAATGAAATCTTACAAATAACAGAATTTAGAGGGTATAATACTTTTTACAAAAATCGTAAGAATTTAAGAAGTGTACTTTTTTTGGATTCTTTTTCTTTTATGAAAAAATAAAAGAAATTTTCATAATCAAACAAGATAATAACAGTGGTTATCATGTTGTGTATGGTTATCCTCAAAGTAGTTGCTCCATATGGGACATGAACGGAAAAGATTCTTACGAAAAAGAAAGGAACAGCACAAAACTTCTTTTCAGTGAACTAAGATCAACTATTAGTATAAATGAAACAAATGAACATATATATTGAAATATTTCTAAAATAGCAGGATAGTAATTTGGAGAAGTATTTGAACATCTCTCTACTTCCTATTTATCTCTCTTCTCTTTGACTTGCAATCTGTATTTTGTTTGGTTCACTAACTTAATTGAAATATATAAAATCAGGTCACTACACACACTAAAAGTGAAAATCTGACATGGCTCAACATGTTTTCCAGCAGTGATATAAGCGTTCACTTACAAAACTTTCAGTCAATAAAAACTCTTTATCTATGGTCTTTTGCTTATCTGAATATATCTCTGGGAATATAGTTCACAATCACTCGATGGGTATTGTATACACAGCTAAAACAAAGAAAATCAGCATTTGCCTCTAATACTACTATTAAAAAGTCATAGTAAAAGCAAAAAGCCAAATTGATGATTTATAATTATACTGTCCAGAAAGTACAGAACTTTAGAGACTGCAAGGCCAAAAGATAGTGAATTGTCACAGTTCCACATAATGGCACACTGAGAGCTTCAAGCAAAAGAGTACAGGGCTTGGATTTTAAAAAACTATGTGATCTTAGGAATTCCTCTACCTCTGTAGACAGGACAGAATTACATTGTGCTTTTGCAGGTCCACACCTGACTCGGCTATCACCTCCAAACCCCTGCACTACACTGAGGATTCAAACACCAAATGGAGCAGAGCGCATTTCTTCCTTGGCCTTCTTTCACTAGCTATTGGACCTTCACTTACTTCCATAAATCCATTTTTTCTTTTACCTTCATCATTTTCTACACTTCATTTGTATTCTTGCAATTTGAACCAATTTTCTCTTGATGAGGAAGAATAAGGACAACTGCTACCATTTTTACTGAAAAACATTTCTATCACAATCAGCTCCCCATTTAGGTTTCAGGTATTCTTCTCCCAATACCACCATAAAGATGGAAAGAAACTGGGTGTGGTGGTGCATGCCTGTCATCCCAGAGCTCGGGAGACAGAGGCAGGACTGTTGTGAGTTCAAGGCCAGCCTGGGTTACACAGCAAGTTCAAAGCCAGCCTGCACTATGCAGCAAGACCCTGTCTCAAAAAACCAAAAGCAAGAAAGTGAAAAAGATGAGAAGGAAAAGTTCAATGCTGCATAGCTGACATCCAAACCTATGCAGTCTGGCTGCCGGTCTGGGTACCACTTTGTTCTGCTAGTAATCAAACGATTCAAGATGACTGAAGTATGATGTTAACATTTTATATCCATCCTCATATGTAATGATTACAACAACCCTAAATCATAAAGAGGAAACATTTTAAGTTACGTGCGAGATTCCAAAGTAAAAGATTTTGGATTAAAGCCCAGATGTTTCTGTTCCAAAAGTCTCCTGATCTTTCTACTTCTTGATTGAAAACATTATTAAAATGAAGAGTGAAAAATAATATATTATCTTCTTTGCCCTCAGTGAATTAAACCCATACGCAGCACATGTCCACTCGATAACAGAGATTAGAAAATAGTTTTACAGAGTCTTTTTACCCCTCAAATAATATGTCAAGTGGCAAAAACACCAAGTATAAGAAGTAGAACTGGATCTTCGGTCCGGTTGGTGTTTGGTTCTAACTATGCTTTTAAACACAGCAGATACCATTTCTAAACACTTGACACACATGTAGCCTTACTTCACTTCCCAAGGTCGTTCCTGGCTTGCTAATGAGGAAGCTGAGACTTCAGCAAATGGCTCACCAAGGTTGTGCTGCCGACAAGTTGATAAGCCACGATTTGATCGCAGGTCAGTGCTAACACCCAGAGGTATCCACTATCCTCTCTCATTACTTTCTTTTTCTTTTTCTTTTTCTTACTTTGTACTTTGAATAATGTTCTACAAATACTATTCATCAAATATGCTAACATTTCCTGTCAGTATCATACATGTGGCCTTTTTTATTCTCACAAGATACCTGTAGTGCAAGTATTACCATTACACCAATTTCTATTGGACATTAGGTCTTGAACAGAGCACGCTCTCAGTATTTTTTCTATCTCATAGAAGAAGTATTTATCATCTCTAAGATTTAAAGACATTTTTAATTCAACAGAAAACATCATACAAGCTTATAAAACTTTAAGTTGTTAAAGAACTTTGGGAGCAATGGTGATGAATAAAACCCAACACACAAATCAATCACGCAAATATTAGCAAAGTTGTAGTTTGGTTAAATTTTTGTAAATTGTACTAACATAGACCCATCATTCTTGAGAGTAATGCTTTATGCTTTGAAGGAAAAAATTAAAAGTTTACTGGAAAAGAGGATTTTACATGACTACCACTTGGCTCTTTTTTACTTGAAAATGATTTTATTTTCTCCCCAAGTTTTGAAAAAGGCATTTCAAGTACAGTCTTTCTAAAAATATTCGTTCTAAAAAGGTAGATAAAATAAATATAGTTGTACACAATTTTTAAAACCTTTGAGGATAAAAACATCAAGAGTTATACAATAAAATCAATTTAAAGAAATTAATTTTTACAAAAAAACTAATTTTAGCTGGGTTTGGCGAAACACACTTATAATCCCAGCAATCTGGGAGGCTGGGGCAGGAGGATTCCAAATTTGAGTTCACAATGGGCAACTGAATCACTTAGCAAGACCCTATCTCAAAATTGAAAATAATTTAAAAAGTGATCTGGTGATGTAGCTAAGTGTGAAGGCCATGCATTGCGAAAGGAAGAAAGAAAGGAAGGGAGAAAATAGGAAGGAAGGAAGGAAGGAAGGAAGGGAGGAAGGGAGGGAGGGAGGAAGGAAGAAAGGGATTGAGGGAGCGAGGGAGGAAGGAAGGGAGGGAGGAAGGGAGGAAGGGAGGAAGGGAGGAAGGGAGGAAGGAAGGAAGGAAGGAAGGAAGGAAGGAAGGAAGGAAGGGAGGAAGGGAGGGAGGGAAGGATGAAGAATTTGAAGATATGGCCTCAAAATTTCTCCCTGGTGAAAAAATCATATGTATTTGTTACTTGAGTTTATTATATAAAGGGAGGAAATCAATTAAACCATCCCAGTAGTAACTGACAAAATATTTCCATTAAATTACAAATATTATTACCATCTTCATGCTACAAATAAAGAAATTAAGGATTTTGCTTTGTAAAATAACATAGCCAAGGACACACAATTTGCAAGGAATCAAATTCAGGTCTATTTGATGCTAAACCTGTACCTATCCTGGTCTTTAATTTAAATGTAAATTGTCACCTGTGGCTTGAGGCTACCACATGCATACTTTGCTTCCTTTGCTCATTAGTGCACTTCCCTGATGGTAATCCACACTGGAGATAGCTGGGGCAACAGCAACTTACTGGAGAGTGATGTGTAAAGTGCAAAAGTTTTGAGACTTGACAATTCTTTCATTCTTGTTTCTTCCACACTTTTGCAGAAAATATGCTCCCAGGCATATAACTTTAGAAGTTTGATGCCTTTCAATATTTCATTTGTTTTCTTCAGTCTTTCAGTGGAATAGTCCTATGAAACAAAAGAGTAAAAGATAGTAGAAGCTGTGTCCATGTGAACCCCAAAGGTAGGACAAAGGAATGGACAGGGACTGAGAAGATTTTGACTTCTAACTGACTCTGCCACTAACCAGGCTTTCAAATTCTTACAGGTAGTTAAACTCACTGGGCTTTGATGCTCAATTTTAAAATGATGAATTTAACTTTTCTCTCCTAAAAAAAAATCCTGTTTTTTTAACTTGTGTTTATATAAAAATAGCTTTTTCAGTTTCGCATGATTTTCTGGAATAATATCTGCAGATAATACAGATATGAATCTCAAGAAATAATAAAGAGAAAACAGCTCCTAATGTCTAAATTATTTTATTTGCCCTTCAGCGCTATCATTCATATTTAAAAGAAGAAAAACAATGAATTTAAGAAGAATTTGTTTCTTATCTTATTAGAGTACAATATTTTATGCATTCACATGGTGTTGTCACAATACAGGTACCAAAGCTAATGTTAGTATCTTTAATTTCATGAGATTTCTACATACTTCCTTCTAAGCCCTTATTTTTTAATACTTAACCTAGGTTATTACTGGATCATAACAACTTGGATTAATTATAGAGGGATCTGTAGCAGATATAAATGCCTACATCTAATCAGCTGTTTATCTTCCTCCATAGCCAAATGATGTACCAGAATTATTAGCAAGGTCCAATATGACCTATTAACTACCAAAAGGGATACTGGGGTGGCCAAAGTAGAGATAAGAAAACGTAAAAGTATTTTGTTCGTCGTTTTTATTTTACAGAGTCTTAAATGCCTATCAAATGATGGTTCAGTGAGTGAATGGATATGGTATGAACAGCTAAACAAAAGACAGAGGCTTGAGGACGGTCCTATCTCCATCTATGTCCCTCTTCTACTTCTCTCTGTATTTGTATGGTGGATTTAAAAGGGTCATTGGGTCAAACAGAAATAATGAGTAATTTCACCAGAAGTAGAAAAGAAACAAATGATAAAGAACCACTTACATGGTATGCAACTTGCTTTTCACAGTAGAAACATCCATGTGAGAAGCAAATCCATCAGCGGCAGCAACCCTACATTTTATGCTTGACTTACAGAGAGTCTAGTTCACATTTAATCAAACTTTATGTCTAAACACACTGTCAACAATTTTACTATTTGCAAATATTTCTTTAAAAGCAGCCAATTCTTGCTCAAGTAAGAAGCCTTTATGGAAAATTAAATCCAGAAAGGGTCAATAATCGGACTTGTTCTTGCTTACTAAGTTGACCATGAACATATCCAGCCACAGCAGCTGCCACTGAAGAATTTCCATGTAACTCCACACCTCATCCTCTGGTTAGAGTCCACCCGAGGGAAGTTAAGTTTCAGAGCCACCAAACTTGACCCTTTACTTGTCCCTGGATCTATGTCTTCCATGTCAATGACCGACACCTAATGGTCTCAAAGTACACTGAAGAATACTTTTTGAACAAGAGATCAAAGAGGAAGAGCCAAAACTTCATCACCTCTTGGCACTTAAAAAACATCCAGAACCAGGATTTGGGAATTTTGAATCTAAATCATTAAGTCTTAAATTTTTATTCCATTTGTAAAACTTGTTTTTGCAGCTGGGCATGGTGTCCTATGCCTGTAACCCTGGCTGCTTGAAAGGCTGAGGAAAGAGAATTGCAAGTTCAAACCTAGCCTGGACAATTTGGAAAGACCTTATAATAAAAAATTCCTTAAAAAGGACTGGGGACGTACCTAGCATGATAGCATGCACTGGTTCAATCCCTAGTACCAAAAATGAAATGGTTTTTGCAACACAAAAACACACATTTGCTGCCTAACAACTGCAATGAAATATAATGATTTCAAAATTATCCTGAGTGGCATGTATGAACTTCCTATATTATAAAAATAAAACAGCAGAGCAGGATTTTCCTAATAAATTTTCCAAAAGACGCTACTTACAAGAGTGCTCTTTTGAGCTTCTGCCAACTTTGTAGCGATGAAGTACTGAATTGGAGCGAGTAACACAATGACAGCTGCGCCCACCAAAGCACTTGATCCAAGTAAATTATAGAGCAAAATCACCCCCATGATGATCTGGGAAGGAAAACATATGAAAAATGGGAAATAAATAGGGCTGTAGAAGCCACTACACAAAAGGAAATATTTTTAGTGAAAGTGTGATAATTTAATTATTACATTAAGTTTATTTGGAAACCAACACAACTGTGACAGTTGAATTTTAATGTGATTTATTTGGGGACAGCTAAGTACTGGGAATTTATTTTTGGTATAATGATTTGTTCAACTGGTGTCAAGCCAATTTATTACATGAATTTGCAGAGTGGTCCCATGATGCTTCTGACCTTATAAAGCAATCTTAAATTTTTAAAAGGACACACACACCAAAAAAAAAAAAATTATTTTAAGAATAGTGTCACTCACCACTGATTTAACATTCTCCATTCTCTTGGAATTACACTAGCTTTTCAAAGCTACGGGAATGGAAAGTAGAGAGCAGCCTTATAGATGAGCACAGGATCTTTTTGTGTGTGTGCCTGTGTCTTTTGGGCAGGGGATTTAGCTCAGGGGCATAAGCGCATGCCTGGTGAGTGTGGGGTTGTGAGTTTGATCCCTGGTGCCAGAAGGAACAGGATCATTTTTTTATGGACCAAAGTTACGCACTGGTTTCATGACTCCAAAAGTTTCCTAATGACACAAGAACTAGGACTAATTAAAACTGTTAATGAACCCAAGTGGTGTAATGTTTCTGGGTCTCAGCTTCCTTCTCTAAAAAAGGTTTAATAACATCAGCATATTCAAAAATCGTTCCCAGTTAAATATCTAGTGTTCTTTTTGTTTTATTTGCTCCACCAAACAGAACTTTACTTGTAACAATCTACCTGAACAGGCATAGCCCATAGATTGGGACACAGGAATAAGAACCACATGAGTTGATTGGTTTCAATGGCAACCAAGTTGTTGATCTGTCCCAGGGTCATCTCACCCATGGATAAGTTAGACGTTGACAGCCTAAGGATTTTATTGTATATCATAGCCTACAAGAAGAAGAAAAAATACACATCAAGCTCTAAATTTACATTATAATTATTTACTTTCATTGAACAATTTTTTTTTTTTTTTGTACCAGGGATCAAACTCACGACCTCACACTTGCCAGGTAGATGCTTGCACCATTGAGCTAAATCCCTGGCCCTATTTACTTTCATTGAAAAAAAAATAACAAATATCTTAAAATTTTTTGAGAAAAAAAAAATGGGAAAAAGCCCTTCATGGGCATGTTCAATCAACCACTATTCCAATTTTAGCCAGTTAGTCTTCATCCTCAATTAAATACAAACTTTTCTTTTATTCTTTAAAGAGAAAAAAAAACAATTTGAAAATAAGATAATAGGAGAGTAGAAATAATTAATACATTGATTGTATACTGTTAGCTTCAAAGTAGTTACTCAGATTACAAGAAACAGGCATGAGATATTGTCATAAACCTTTCTTTTCAAAGAACTAAGAGAAAGTAGCAGTATAACTATCTCAACTATCTTGTGAGTGTGTGTGTGTGTGTGAGTGTATGTGTGTATATATTTCTCTTTTCCTTTCTTTTTTTTCTCCTTTCCCCCATCCCAGTTTGTTTTTCCTTTTGAACAGTTTCTTCCCAATTCACAATATCTATTGTACATTTTGTATCTTATTTACTCTTTCAGCTTCTCACACTACTGAGACACCATATATTTCACTTTGGACATAAGTTCAAGAACAATTAAAAGAGGGATAAGTAATTGCAAGACTTCTAAATATCTGTCTTACTATGTGATCTTGTCATTTTTAACTCAGTGGGCTCGTGAGTTCTATTTTTCTTCCACTAAATAGATCTTAAATGTTGCTATAGTATCCAAGTGAAAGTTTCATGCAAAAGATCTGAAGCCACTGGATGGTACATACCAGAAGAGCTCCGCGGAGGTTAATGCCAGTCTCTATGGTTACATAGTAGGAAGCCTGCAAAAATGTCCTTTGCAGGATAAGGGCCAGGAAGAGAAGAACTGCCAGAACGTAAGAATTTTCCAGAAATTCTTTTGATGAGAGGGTTTCTGAAAGCTTGTACCAAAAAAACAAAACAAATTTAAACCACTCATTTCATCTACTAAGTATACTTTTTGCATTCTTAAAGCGTATATGATTTTTAAGTATAAAATTTCAGTGACCTTACACTGACCAGCTGTGGAATGGGCCACAGTAAGGCAACTTTAGCTTTTCTCCACTATGCCCACAAATGCAGGCACAAACCAGTTCAATGCATAAAATGCCTAATTCATGATTACCATTGCTAGATATGTCTAACTATAGAGGGGTAGCCTTTAATTTTAAATCTGTAGGTGTGTTCCTTGCAAAGATGCATTCTACCTTAAATAAACAGTGGGAAAAAAGAAAAAAAATTAGTTTAGACTCTAATTTGAAAGTAAAAACCACAATAATACATACCTGGTCAGCCAGACCAATGGGAAAAAAATCTCATTTCTGTAACTTTATTACTTTCAATAATTCTATGCATTTTTTCAAATTTCAACGTATTTTTATATTAATGAAATTATATATTATAAAATAGGCCATTTGACTACTGATTTCACCAACATGACATTTCCAGAGAAAAAAACCCAATTTATGAAAAATTATTCTAGAAGGCAAACTATTATTATTTACAGAAAACTTGATCCTTCACACTCAAAAGAACACTCAAGAGAACACTCAAAAGTCCCATCAAAAGATTGCTAATAACTAAATTCAGCAATGCAACAATATACAAAATCAACATACAAAAATCAAAGATGTTCCTCTATACCAATAATGAATGCACTGAGAAGAAAATTAGGAAAAAATACCGTTCACAATAGTCTCAAGAAAAAATAAATGCTTAGGAATTAAGCTGACCAAGGACGTGAAAGACATCTACAATGAAAACTACAGTCTCTGAAAAAAGAGATCAAAGAAGATATCAAAAAATGGAAAGATATCCCTATTTTTTCTATAGGCAGAAACAATATATTCAAAATGACCATATAACCAAAACGGATATACATATTTAATGCAGTCTAAATGAAAATACCAACAGCATACCCATGGAAATAAGAAATATTTATTTACAATTTATATGGAAGCAGAAGAAACTCAAAATAGCAAAAGCAATCTAGGGCAACAGGAGCAAAGTAATAGCATAATCCTGTGTTTCAAGTTATAATACAAAGCCACAATGACAAATAAGCATGGTACATACGGACCAATGGAACAGAACAGAGGGTGTGGAAACAACTGCAGGAATACTAAGTCATTCGATCTTTGGCAAAGGAATAGAAACAGACACTGGAGGAGAGGGAGAGTCTTTAATAAATGGTGCTGGGAACACAACTGCTTTCACATATGTAGAAAATTGAATGTAGACCCATATACGACACTGTGTACTAAAATAAAATCGAAATGAATAAAAGCCCTAGATATTATAAAAGAGATAACCTACTGGAAGATAAAATAGAACACACTAGTGTAGGTAAAGGCTTTTCAACAGAACCCCAACTGCCCCCCAAATAACTTTAAGATTCAATAAATGAAATTGCATGAAATTAAAAAGCTTCTACCCAGGAAAAAAAAAAAAAGATGAGCTATAGAACTGCAAAAAGTTTTTCCAGATACTTCTCAAAAAGGGATTAATATCTATAGTAACAGACTAAAAAAAAGGAGACTCCCCCAAATAAATGCCAAATCAAACCATGGACAATTGAAACGAATAGGCACTTCTCAAAAGAAGTACAAATAAACAATAAATACATTAAAAATGTTTAGTATCTCTGGCTCACTAGAGAAATGCAAGTTAAAACAACACAGAGATTTCACTTTACCCCAGAAAGAATGGGCATCATCAAGAAATCAAATAGTAACAAATCCTGGCAAGGCTATGGGTGAGGAAGGACACATCTACATTGCTGGTGAGAATATAAATTAGTACAACCACTATGGAAATCAGTAAGGACATTTCTCCAAAAACTAAACATGAAAATTCCCTTCCACCCAACAATTTCCCTTCTACACAGCTCACCTAAAGAATTAAAGACACCCTATCACAGTGATACATACATACACATGTGTCATGGTTGATACATTGTGTCAACTTGAGAAGTTTAGTTTAACTAAGGGACTCCACAGGAAGTCAGGGTTCTTATAAACAACCTCATCCTGTGCTAGAGGAGGACAAGGCGAATTTGTGAGTGCTACCCTGGCTTGGGAGGTGGGGGTGGCCTGTGTAGAATACAAGGGAGGAAAAGAGGCTTCCTCTTCCCCCGCTTTTCTCTTGTTGCTGCCTTACAGTTTGCCCATGCCATGCCACCCTTCCTTGGAGTCAGCTGATTATGGACTTAAACCTCCACAAACTATAAGCTAAACTGTAAGTTAAATATTTATAAACTGTAAGCTAAATAAACAATAAACTAAATAAATCTTTCCTTCCTTAACTTTGGGTGTCAGGTATTTTGTCCCAGCATCAAAAGAAAAGTAACAAAGGCACCATGTTTATAGTTATACAACTCATAGTAGCTAAGTCTTGGAAAAATGCATACATATTCATGAACAGACGCGTGAATAAAGAAAATGCAGTATAAATACATAATGACATACATTACTCTGCCATAAAAAAGAATAAATTTGAGTTATTTGTTGAAAAACAGATATGCTTTCCGGACAAAATGTTTAAAAGAAATAAACCAGGCACACAAACTTAAGTATCCCATGGTTTTATGAAAAACGCAAAGTATAAATAGTTTAAAGAGATGTGTAATTAAAATTAGGGAGAAAGATCTTTCGTAAATGAGAAAAGGACTTAGAGATGGAGGGAGAGGAAAGAATAACAAGATAAAGAGAAGTAAAAAGTAATTAAGATTTGTTTTGTACACGTACCAATTCCACACAATGAGTGCAATCACTATGTACTGAAAACATGTACAAATAAAAAATTAAACATTAATAAAATTACAAAGAAAAAATAATTTTGATAGGAATATAACTGGATTTATCATAGGAATGCACACAATTATTAAATTTTGTTTGCAATGATAGCATCAGTAACTTGTTTGTTAGGAAAAAAATGTGGGCTGGGGGATTTAGCTTAGTGGCTAAAGCGCCTGCCTGACAAGTGCAAGGTCGTGAGTTCAATCCCGGGTACAAAAAAAAAAAAAAAAGAGGTACAACACTTGATTACAGCAGTGAGGACACATCATTTGTAGTGACTGAGATCTAGTAAACTTCTACTTCTGGCCCCTTCCTCATCTGTCCTGGGAAAACACACAAACCTACAAGTCCTGTTCTGTCGCAGAAAATCACATGATCAATATGTGTAAGGGATGCAGGTGGTAAATGCGCTATGTGAAATTTAGATATCTGCATGTTTTTGGTGAGTAGAAACAAAACAGCACAGAAGTATACCTGATGGTGAAAGCATGAGTCACAGTAACAATAATTAAATGTTAATGTAGCAAAAAGCTGGGGTAAATATTGTGGGAATGAAATTTGAACAGTTCAGTTATTCTGTTTATGGAGATTACAACCTAGAAAGATAAGTGTATCCATAAGTAACACACGGAATGAGAGAAATATAAAGCCAATGTTTAAATTTAAACAAATGTATTACAATAAAAAACACACTGCCCCTCAAAACGCTGTCCCGTGACTTCAGACATATGTATATCCTTGTGCTTGCCACTTACTGAAGCAGTTCTAGAAGTTGTCCTCGGTGTTTTGATAAGGTGTGCTAAAAAATACGGTGACTGTTGAGGCCACATGCCATCTTACAGAAAGGCAGGTTGGTAAAAACATTGCAGTGTGCTCTCTACCACTGTATTCACCATGAGACTTCGGGTCCTTCCCCAAAGTCATACTGACCATGAAAGGTAAAAGTTTCTAGTGGTTCAACCAGTACAACTAATGACAAAAGAGGACTTCCAGAACCGGCTCAGAAAGTGACATGAACAATGAGATAGGTGTGTTTGAAGCAAGCTGAGATATCCTGAAGGGGATTAATGACAACATGTCTTTTTTTGCAATACATTTTTTGAAAATGTAAACATTCACCATATTTTTTAAATCATACCTGGCACGCTTCACTGTGAAAAGCATAAACAGTAAGTGCAGAGATAAAGTGGAAAAAGCATTAGGGAAGTTCAAAAGGAGGCAGGCTTCACCGAGAAAGACCACAAAAAGCCTCAGTGGTGAGGCAGAATTTAATGCAGGCTTTGACAGTGCATAAAATTCTAATTGGTGCAGAAAAAAGGACCATAAATCAGAGTGAGAAAACAGAAAAGAAAAGTTGATCCACTTGGAACAGATTCTGTTTATGGAACTAGGGAAATTAAGTCATCTTAGGGAAAAAGGAAACCTAGAAAATGCAGAGTACAGACTTTCTTCAGAGCAGAAAACAAAACCATTCTGTATTTGTAATAGTAAACATACAGTGGTTTGTATTACCTATCCCTCCCTATAATAACATGATATCTAGTCAAGCATCACAAGATTCCTTCCAATCATTGTCAAACAGGGTGACGGCTTTTAACATATCAGAAACATGTATAACACTACCAACCACATTACTAATGTTATTGGTCACAAGCCTTTAAAAAAGTGACTCAGCCACCTCTGGGGTACACATGCATGGAAACTCCTGAAAAGGTTACTATAAAGTTCAAACAAAGCAATCAATGTGAAATTTATGCATGTGATTTCTGGTACACGATAATGCTTATTAAATATGTATAGGCTCTGAAACTGAGAAATAATTTCATTAACCAAGTAGTTTAATGAATATATAGACACACAAATTTTTCCACAAAGAACATTGCTTTTTAAATTTTAATTTTATATAAATAAACCTGTTCAAATTACTCATAAAACTATATTAATAAAAAGTACTAATTACAATGAAATCTGCCAGTAATATATTTCTTTCCAAAAGCACCACGAACTTACTCTTGTTGAGTTATTTGCCCCATTCTGGGTTTCATTCACACGTTGAACTATTCCAGAAATACAGAGTGGTCCAGCAAAACCCAGCAGGTCAGCTAAATAGCGAAATGTGCTGCTCAGTAAAATTGGTCTCCCAAAAGCTCTGTACATTGCAAGCCATATAGATGGAGTTCGATTGGGATGATCGGCTACTTTTTTCTGAAAGAAAAACCAAATACACCAAAATATAACTGTCCAACACAGCAACTATCTCAACAACCAAGACCTTCCTTCTGATAATCCTGGAGATATTTCAAAGGCTAAAAACTAGATATATAAATTTAAATATAGCATGAATACTTCTGCATCTTTCAGTGTACCTGAATAGTAGCTATCGTGTGCATTTTAAAAACAGAATGAAAAGTATACCGGCCGTGTTTTCTAAGACTGCATTTTTATTAGCTGTCGAGGGATGACAAGAATTTCTTAAGGCCAACTTCATTAATTACCTTTGATTTCAAAGGTATATCATCATGAATATTACCAAACATTTTGTGTAAGAGAACAGTAAAGTAGAAGGTGAAGGTTATTGATAGACTGCTGAAAATATGTGGAGTTCCTAGAACATAAGAAATTTACCTGTCACATTACTATAAGCTAAAACAGATTGTCTCACTCTCTAGTCCACGATTTCCCCACCTTCATGAAAGGTAGTCAGTACTTTTAAAAACTTATGGTAGACTTTTATTTGTTAGGAATTCCTTAAAGAAATGCAAAATGAGGAGTGGAATGTATGATTCAGTAGTTCATTACCTTACATATTTATATTTCTTGGTAGTAAAGATTTTAAGACCTGGACACAATTTATAAATATGTCTTGGGCTCAAAGTGGATATAAAGTTTTCATTGTGGCAAAGTAGCCACCTCAGTGGAATAGACTTTACTTGTGTTCCACATTCAATTCTCAATTAGAATGAACAATTTGATTATTTTGCTAAAGTTTATTGATACGACATTAACACACAAAGCCCGTTAGTCTATGTTTTAAAGAACATGCATGGAATGCAAACTATTTTTACTCTATAGTGTAAATCTTTACTTGAGCAGAGAAGTTTAAAAGTTTATGCAATACTTTTCCCAGGGGTAAAGCCAGAGGAATGACTCAGGTTCATTTGTAGTAACCATTTCCTGCAACAGGAATTTCATAACACAAATTTCTGAAACACGAAGTCATTTTTGTCATTTACCGTAAATGTTTTGTTGATCTTGATTTAGAATAGCCAAAATACCTTTAACTGATTTACCATACCTTGCTATTTTCCTATTTTCCAGTATTATTGTGAAAACCAGCATTTTAAGTGACCCTGATATCTGCAGATAAGTACAGTCAAAAGCATACCTACCACTGTGGATAGCATGTATGACTTCAGAATGACAAGAAACTGAAAACACCCAAATACTCAGCTTTAACATTTCTAAAGCAATTATTAAAATTCAAGGGAAGTACCAGAAGACATTAATTTTAGAAGACATATAGGATAATACACGGAGTAGGGAGACTGCATGTCCTCTAGGTGTCATTTAGGTGCCAATTTTGGTTAATAATTAGTCTAAGAATTTTAATTTCTTAAAAGATGTTATTGGTAAATATGATCTATTTTACCTATATATAAATTATTCACAACTGCTTGAAAGAAAGACAGTAAAAATTCCCTGAATTATTAATATTAGATGGCAATATGAGTTAATGATATAAGATCACTGGACTTTGTTTTTAGTTTCCACTTGGTCACTTGTCCCAGATGTAAGAATGGGCACTCCCCAGACCCCTCAGGGGGTAACTGGACAACTTATGCCAGGTGACTATACTTCATTATCTCTTCCAGTCTTTCCTTGGTGATCAGGCGACATGACTTAAAACTACTGGTTAAGACAGATGGAGAAAGGCTGGGGGTTTAGCTTAGTGGCATAAGTGCCTGCCCTGGCAAGTGCTAGGTTGTGAGTTTGATCTTTGGTATCAAAGAGAAAATTCCTCTTCTTTTATCATAGATATTATTTAAACTTTTATTACTTTTATATTTAAATAAGCCCATTCTCTACAAATATAGACATAGAAGGCAAATGCTAAATTACCTTTTGTTCTTCATATGCATCTTTTAGGCAAACATAATTTGTCACTGCCCTCATTGCTATGGGCAATTTTCCAATTGTCTTCAGATCAATAGGCTTCCTATGAGCAGAAATGATAAGGGTGTTCATCCACCAGTATGTTGCTTTTGACAGTAAATTCACAAATGGTTGAAGGAATCTCACACCCAGATCCTGCAGGTCTTCGGGAGGCTTTACTTTCTGAGGATTCATGAAGAATACATATCTCTACGGCACAAAGAATTCCACAGTGTCACAATTACTCCTATTCTCCCTCCATATGTTAAAAATACAACACCAACCTTTTCTATAGTTTCATGTCAGGTGGTCAGAATTTATATTATCTAATACTTCCTTCCAACCCTATCTGAAACATTCTTTGAAATACATCTCTTTTGTTAGATTAACTAAATGGCAAAAATTTATGTTGAAACTCCTTGGGACCAATTCTAAAAAGTCCATTGGCCTTTTAAAAGAACATGCTTGTCGTTATGCAATAAAGTCATCAATGAAGACTTCTATATTGTTGAGATTTCAAAATGTGTTAGCAATCCCAGTCACTGTTGATTTGTAGTTTGATTAATGTTCACTTATTATTCACCCCATTCATTGCAGTATGGTATCTTTCCACTCTTAGAGCAAATACCAAGTTCTCTGATACTGAATACTGAAAATACTGGGTAGTGTCTTGTGTAACATAACCGACAGCAGTGTGAGATAGACAATATCACACATTTGGAACTACAGACAAAACATGAGTCTTGTGAAATATTACCATTGGTTCACCACCTTAAATGTTGATAATTTCTGGCTAATTGTAATTTTTAATGCTGAGGTCTTGAATAGCAGTTCTACTATTAACAACTTACTCTGACCCGAATGACATTGATCTCCACGGCCATCAGGAGCCCATTCAAGATCACCATTATGCCTGTGATACAGAATCGCAGGTCTGATACTCCCCATCCCAACTGCCAGTATTTGACCAGTTTTATTGTTTTCGTTATAAAAGCCATTACCCAATACAGGAATAAGGCTGCAAAAAGAGAAGAAAAAAAGCAAAAGATGAAATCTTTACCTGTTATTCTTTAAAACCTCACTAATAGTTCAATATAAATACAATGTTTTTTAATAACAAAGGCAAGTTAAATATTCTGTGCATAAATTTATTGATAAGAAAACAAAACATATGTTTCAGCATGCTTCTGGAGGTCTGAATGGAATATTATGAGATAGGGTAAGAGATAAGGGTCAAGTTTCAACTTTCTTCATGTGAATTTCCCGTTTTTCGAGCACCGTTTATTGAAAAGGCTGTTCTCTCTTTTTGTGTGTAATACTGTGGATAAAAATCCCTTTATCTCTGGTCTTGTTTTTTTAAGAGCCCCAACTATATGAATAATTCACAAGTTGGTTATCTGTATAACATATCCAATAGATAAGTGTGTTGTAGCTCCCAGGGGTTTGTTTAATGTTATATCTTTGGAATTATGGCGGAATTAATGTAGCTATATAATAGAGTTCCTGCATTCTACATTCTGCATTCTGCAGATAGGCATTCACACAATAAATGACTCTTTAAACTCAAGTAGTTGTAAACCCCACATTCATCTGCAGAGCCCAA
The DNA here is from genome assembly GCA_004027455.1 of Hydrochoerus hydrochaeris. Taxonomy (NCBI): domain Eukaryota; kingdom Metazoa; phylum Chordata; class Mammalia; order Rodentia; family Hydrochaeridae; genus Hydrochoerus; species Hydrochoerus hydrochaeris. The sequence continues at coordinate 167,285 of PVLA01001866.1, forward strand.
AAAAGAATAATAATCCTACAGAGCAAACCCAGACCTCAAACTGTTGAGCCAAAAAGCAGAAATCTACACTGTCTCACAACCCCCGCCAGCAACTTAACAACAAACAAGAGCTGGATGCAGACACATTCCTATAAATTTGTTGGCAAGGATTCTGCCTTCTTTGAACTTTAAAGAAAAACCCATACAAATGAATATGGGATAAGGAAGAACTCTAAAACACATACAAGACAATCCTTTCTGGTTATTACTTATCAAAGCCAGAAAGGTCAAGGGTGATCATAACTTCCTGAGTAAAAAATAACTGAACATTGGCATATGAACTCACACACATCTCATTTTAGCTTAAAATGGAGAAACAATCAGAATGGACTTAGCAAAAACAGACCAAATGATATGCTACCTAAAGAGATCAACTTTAAATATTATAAACATTAGGTTGAAAGTAGAAAAAAGATTTTAAATAAAAGCAATAAGCAACCTAGAACATACGAATCCTGATACACTGGTATCAACCAAAGTGGATTTCAAGACACATAATATTATTAGAAATAAAAAATGCTTTTAATAATGATAAAGGGACCTGTTTTTCAGAAAGACACAAGAATCAAAAAAGATGCACACGCCTAATGAGGACTTAGAAGATCTGAATACTATCAGTCACTTTAGATTGCTTGATTTTAAAAAAGAATGATATTGGAGATTATAAAAATACACCCCAAATCTATGGAATATGTAATCATGTTAAGTGAGTATGGCACTGCTATCGACATCTCAACCCCACATTTATTGGGCAATTAAAGAATTATTGTCACGTTTCCTGTGCTTCCCACTATCAACACATACTCATGTTACATTTGCTACGTGGGAAAAGAAAAGCAAGTAGTTCTTTTGAAAAGAGTAAAGAACAACCTTTACCATACTTACCTAAAAGCAGTTTAGGGAAATTTGATGTCTCAATATTATGATAATATACTATGGAGGTCGTCGTGGCAACAAATCCCATGACAGCCGGCATGAAGAGATGTAGATGCCTGGACTCCCGCAGTCTGGTGAGAGCAGTAGAGTGTCAGGGTCTCAAACTGATGATTCCAGAAGGTGCTCATTTTGTTCCCAATTCTTTTTAAATTAAAGCTCACTTTATGTTTTTTTAAAGCCAAGACTGCAAATGCATTTGGTAAGAGAAGACTATCTTATGTGACACGATTCTGCTGAAAGAATTTCTCCTAACGAGAGGTGTAGAAAAACACACCAAGCACTATTTTAAAATACATGCAACCAAAATAAATATGTGAGCACTGTTATTTAGAGTAACAAATAGTTAAATAATTTAATGTTTTGTTTTGTTTCATTTGATACCATAAATCAAACCTGAGGCCTTGTGGGTATGATTTAATGATTAAAGCAAGTAAAAATCACCAAGTTAATTTAAACTCTAAAGTATGTGACAATTATGTTTATTACTTCGACAGCTTCCCTAAATTTCACAATCTTCAGGGAATTTTCCATTCTTACTAGTTCATTCCGTGCATGTGTTTTTGCTGGTCTACATACTAATGGGTTTGGGGAAGCAACAATAAACAAGATAAAACGTTGCATCTGTGGTCACAAAGTTGAGGGAATTTTGAGGGTATCAATAGCAAATGGGAGGCAGATGTAGTGGCACAGACCTGTAATCTCACCTACTAGGAGGCTCAGGCAGGAAGATCTCAAGTTTGAGACCAGCCTGGGTAACTTAGCAAAACTCTGTCTCAAAACATGAAAAGGACTGAGACTGTAGCTCCACTGTACCACAGTGAGTTCTAGTCCCAGTACTGGAAAAATAAACAGCAATAATACATAGGAAATTATAATACAGGCTAAGACACTATGACCATACAAGGTGGGAGCCAGGGCCAGAGAGAGATTTGTGGAGGAAGTGGCTTGTAAACTGAGACATTAAGAATGAAGCGTATCCTATAGAACAAAGGAGAAACACTGCTTCAGGCAGAGGGTCTAGATGTGATCCAGAGTAATGCAAGTAATTCAGTATACAGTAACTGCAAGAAATGAGGGTTTCATTTCTGAGGACGATCCGGAGCTCAAGGCAGACGGAAGATGGAATAGGACCCGATGTGCCTGGTAGACAGCTCGTATCTGCACTCCACCTGCATTAACAATGCCACAGAGCTGAACACTTAACTTTTCTCACATTACTTAAATATGCTAGTAAAACACTGATACAAAGAACAGAGCAAGGGGCAAGGAAACATTTGAGGAAATCATTTGAAAGATGTATGATGGACAGTGGGGACTGAAATATGAAACAAAAGGCCCCAGTCAGAAAAGCAGTGTAAAGGCATTCTTAAAAGAGGAAACAGAATGTGCAAACAGAGAGAAATATGAAGTAATGTTTAAAGTCCTAAGTGATTTAATCTCCTTGGAATAAAATGTCTAAGGTAAGATGTATCATGAGAGGCTTTCTATCCATGGAAAGGGGCTGACAACTCTATGCAGAGAATGATAGATTTTTAATAGCTAAGTGGCATGCTTAGATTTGTGTTTTAAACAGATCACTCTGAACTAATCCACAGGATGGAGTTGACAATATATGGGTAGTGATGGGGAAAAAAAGAAGTGGATGAAGGAAGAGTAGTTAAGAGAGCATGGATATAGGTCAAGCAACTCATGATAAAGGACGAATTTGAGCTGTGACAGCAGTAACATGGAGGAAATAATATATATGGTAAAGGTTAATTGTTACAGTGGAAAGCATTTTAATAGTGTTAGTGTATGAGGTGATGGAAAGATACAAAATAAAACTAGAGTGTTTGAATGGATGCTTGTGTGACCAAGTAAGATTTTAAGGGGCTGAGCAGTGGAGGAAGGAAGCTGCTTTCAGCCAGGATGTGTAAACACTGCGAAGTATCCACTAAACATATAAAGGAAATCATCTAATAGGTAAATAGGTGTGGAGATGACTTTTTGAGAAGTGTGGATGCAAAGGGCAAAGGGAAGAACCCTGTAGCTAAAGAGTGGAGGAGGCAGCACAAGATGAAGGTGATATATTTCGCCTGTTTGTTTTTAGGATGGGCTTCTTGTACCACAACCATTAACAGTGAGTTTCTGCACTTAGCATAGTTCATGATCGTTATCTCACTCTGAACCTATGTAATGTCAAGGTTTCCAGAAATACTGGATTGATCTTCATGCATACTCATAGAAAAACATGTAAGTTTGTTAAGGAAATTTTAAAAATTAAGACTAGAATTGGCTTAATTAATACGAATACACCAGAGTTTTAAACAGCTATCAATAAGACAATAGCCCATTAAGCCTCTAACGCTTTGAGTGATGTGGATATTAGAATTGCTGGTTTGTTGTTTTATCAGAAATTAAGACATGCACATATCTGCAAAGAACTATCATAATATGTTACAAAATAGTTGGCTCTGTGACAAAGCATAGAAGTTTCATTCCTTGCTAATTGCAACAGAAAAACATTAACAGATGGCAGAGGAGGTTCTATTAGATAAGATAAAATTATTATTGGAGTTTTCTTTCTAAAAACTTTAAATGTCCTTCATACCAGTTCTTTAAAGAATATCCTTTAGCACAATTTCAGAATTTTTCCTATTACTTGAATGTATTTTCTTTCATTATTTTATCCTTGAATGTACTTTCTGTGATAAAAATACTTTCCTTAGCTTATACTCAAGTTTACTACTACAAGTTATTATATTCTAACTAACTAAAACAAACTTTTTATAAGCAGGACAAAATTCCTTTGATGCCATGTTTTTTTTTACAAATTCTAATTTTAAAGTAATTTCATGTTTTGCTCATTTTCAGACTTCTCTAGTGTCTACCACATCTATCTTTGCTTCTTTACAAGGTAAACAGAAATATATAAGAATTGATTTAAGTATAAATATACAGATACTAGAGCTATATATCAGTATAGACACACTTTCCAATTGCACCAATTTTTAAAGATAAAGTAAAATCAAAATGTTGAAAAGTACAGAATCTGCAAAGCTACCTGGATCCAGGAACAGAGAAATATAAAGTACCTGAGTGGACATAATATACAGAGATATGAGCTTCTTTTATCAGAGAAATTATGTGGGAACACAAAAACACAAACAAAACATATAATCATCATATAAAATGAGTGACCCTGTTGTTACTAACTAGTTATGCCCCAACGGTTAAGCCTCAATTGGCATGCTCTTAGCTCCTATTCATATAAATATACCCACTGGTATATAGCAGTGATATGATGTGAATCAAGTCACTTACGAATCTAAGACAATCCCTTCTGCTATTTCACAAACATGCACAAACAGGAGAGCAAAGGTAAGAATCCATCTCAGGTTATGTCCAGGAAAATGAAGCCAGGTATTGTGATGAATTTGCACTTTTGAGCTTTGGCTTCCCCACCCTGGGGGGAAAAATGAGGGAAAAAAAAAGAGCAAGAAACAGATTAAACAAAAGGATCAATTTTAATCACAGATATAATTTACATTACTGTAAATTTAAGGCAGATTCCGGAAACCTTAATGATTCTTAGGGTGATAGTGGAAAGGGTATTCTATTTGCATTATACTAAAAAATAACAATTTCGATTAATTTTTACACCACTGCTTAGGCTAATACATTAGCATTTGTTGCATTGTTCAAAAGTGACAATACTAGCCAGAAGCTCTTACTGACAGCTTTCTGATTCATTCAAGAGAAAACAAATCACTAATTATAATAACAAAATTAATTTGGTGTGTAGAATCTTTGGAGACATGGAATCTGTGGGAGGACTAACAACATACAGTATTTGGTGATGAAATACAGGCCTCATTAGTCGAGTCAATCTGAATCATATTCATATCATATGAGAAAAATGACTACCAATGACTTTCCAGTATTATTTGACAAGCATACTTATACTTTTCTCCAAGAAAGCTAAGGTTTTGTTTACTAAAGGACTTTAAAGCAGATTCAAGAACATTACAGTGTTGCCCTTAACTCTAAAAACTTTGAGGTTGCATTTTAATAAAAGTTTGATGGTTTATTACCAAAATTATTGGTAGAACTACATCATTTTTAGTATACTAGAAAAAATCCCACTTTTATCTCTTTTTTTTTTCTTATTTTCAGATGCTAGAAAAGTCCTACACCTTCCAGAATCAATGATGGAGATTTGTGCTTGAAACATTACAGGAAAAAGTTTCCCTGTAGGCAAAAGGAACTCCAGAAAATTCTTTGAAAAGCAATGTGATTCCTGTTTTAGTTATTTCCACATGTACTTAATCATTGAAAGGTTACTTATATATAACATACTCTACTAAAATTTATGCTATGAACTCTTGCAGGCAAGTTCTGGGTCTTTTGTCACAACACTGTAGTTTTGCTAGCACCCAGTAGTTCTTCAAGATTTACGTATAACACCTCCTCCGATTCAAGTCATCAATACCTTAAATAACAGACTGTATTTTTTGGTATGTTCCTCTGCCAGTGTCTACTAGAATTCCTTTCTATTCAAATATTTCCATGGCCTACCTCGGCATTGCAATAAAAAGGAATGTCACAGCCCCCACTCTCAAGGAGTCAATGAAATATTTGGAAATGAATTGTTAATTGTAGAATTCCAACTAATATTAATACAATACCCATTTCTACTTCTGGTTTTATGAAAGGATTTCTTCATATCTTACGAATACTACTGTATAAATAATGACTATTGCTTTCAACATATAGCATGCCAGTCCCAATATATTTATTGCCTACACATTTGTTTAACATAAATAACAATGTACTGAGAATTATGTTGACCTCTGTATCTACCATATGACAAAAATTCTTTGATCTGCATTAGAACGTCGAACACATGGTATCTCCTCAATTGATTATTAAGAGATAGTTAAATGATGGCAGTTTTTTTTTTTTAAAGAAAATCTGTCCAATATCTTTCTGCTTTTGTCATGGACAAAATCAGTCACAGGAACAATAAATACAAAATAATTCAAAATAGCAGTTACCTGTTGTGAAGCGGTAAGATCTGGACCAGAAAAAAACTACACACAGAGCTCCTTTTACCCTTACTATTACATTCCTTTGGATGAGTAGCAGTAGATTCTTACAGCAAAAATGTTTCACTACTTCAAAAAAGTTAAAGAGCCTGCTTTTGTTGTTTGGAGGAAGTTCCACAAATTATACATAATTACCCTAAATAACTGGATTGTGTACATATGTAAAAGGTTAAATAATAGAAGAAATTGTTTCTGATTCCTTTGCAAATAGTTTTCACATGTATTCTTCCTACCTAGAACACAATTCATCATGTCTGCTTTCACTTGCATGCTCTGTTTCTAGTCCCTAATATGTCACTGTACTCAATCCTTCTCACCAGCCTCAAGAAGGGTTGCTTCCTCTGGTTAATGCCTAGGATAATTTGTTCCTGACTCCGAAAATAGGCTAACAGTGGGGTATGCCCTTTTCTCTTGACATAGGTGCTTCTCTGTCCTACTCTAGGAGACAAGAATAGAGCCTGGCTTGCCAAATTTCCATTCCCTGTTCACAAGGTAAGTATTCATTCAATAAATACTGTAGACCTAGCTCATAGAACTGTTCCCTTATTTCTTAAAAAAAAAAAATCAGCTGCTTAGCAGGCATGTGACTGCAGTTAACATATGGAATTGCATATGCTAAAAATGTATCATTGCAATAGTGTATACAAAGTACACATTTATGCTTTTCTCACAGACATATGCATTAGCTTTTATGTTGGAGAAATGAACGCAATATTATTCCAAATTTCAGCCATTAACAAGACATAAAATATGTGAAGTAGTACAGGACATTAAATTACTTACCAATAAACAATATTGGAAAAGTGATAAACAGCAGAAAGACATGAGGGACCAAGTTGAGAGCATCCACAAAGCAGGGGTTTTGTAACACACCATTGTAGATATTATATGAAGAGATGTTGTTACCACAAAATGAGAGACTCATTTTTTTCTCATATGATTTATTCTAAAACTGAAAAAAAAGAAAAGGTTTACTTTTAAACTCTCTTCCATAAACTTATAGCTTTAAATGGGGGATTGTGTCATAAAAATAATCCTTTCTTTTGCAGTTGAAAAAATAGAAAATTATGCCAAAACAACTTGCAAGTTTCTTATAAAGACTTCATTCCTTCTATAAAGGCCCTCTTCTACATAGCCTTTTTAGAAACACATATCTTAACTTGGAAGATGTACAAAACTATTAACCTAAAGTGGCCTCTCAAAAGAGTGCCAGTCTGACTAAAATGCTGTCAAAGAACAAAAATGGTGACATATCAAAAAGATATCAGAATAAAAATGGTGATATTCAGCAAAAGGCAATGTAAAAACAAAACTAATGATTGAAAAGTCAAAATGGTACAATATAACTTCATTCTCCATGGTCCTTCAATGAAAATAATGTAACTAAACAACTTTAGCTAGACAAAATGTACCGAAAAAATGGCAGACATAGAAATTTCTAGAAATTTCTAGATATGGAGACCAACATGGCTGCAAATTGGCTTTTCTCTGAGGAATATTAACCTCAAGTGCTCCCTGCAGATTAAGTGGAACTCAAGTGACAAATTAATGAATCCACTCAGGTCTCAGCATCAGAAATACTCTTAAATGAAAGGCACTCTACTGGAGTTATGAACAAAGGAGAGCTTAAAGTTGGGAATCTGTATTCCATTAGAGTACAAGTAGATGAGGTTAGAAAGTAAACAGGATAACATCACACAGAGCTCGCTGTAGGTCATTCTCAGGACCTTGGTGTCTACTCTAAATGGACTTGAGCCACTGGGGGGAATGGGCTCTGTGAGCCAAGGAAGACATGCATGATTTAAATGGACCCCTTTCCTGACTGCTCAGATGGTAGAAGAGCTAGGGTCTATCCCATCAAAATACCACTGTGAAATTCCAGCAAGTTTCAGCACTTTGACAACCTCTGTCATCATAGTTATTACTCACTTAGTACCTACTAAATTGTGGGCACTTTGCATCTATTTTCTAGCAGAGGATACTGAGATTTGGATAGATTTGGTAACTTGCCAACCAGTAGAGAATCTGGGATCCACACCCGTGCGTCTGATTTGTAAATTATGTTCTTTCCACTGCACCATGCAGCTCCAGCTTGACTTTTTAAGAAACGATCTTATCTGTTCTTATTAAAACAAGTAGCAGTTTAAACTATTAATGTCATTAGACTTTTATTTTTTCCATATTTATAACACACTGAACTAGATTTTTAAAAGCTGGCCAAAATTTTATTAACAATACCCTTTCTCTCTCTCTCTTTTCCTTAATAATTGATTTAGCAATGGTCATGAACAATATTTTTTCTTAGGAGAAAGCCAAGGATGTAACACAAAAAACAGTGGCAAAAAAATAGATTAGTGGGGAAGTGAAATTACAAGCAAAGGTTTTATAAAGCAGTACAGAAGTATACCAACTAAAAGCCAGTTTTTACAATCTAAAATGCTTCTATGTAATTACACACACATATCATTTTTGATAAATCTTTTTTATACATTATTGATATGTTCTGCAGTTGAGACCTTTTCTGATCTTTAAAAAAAAGTTCTATTTTTTAAAAACTCAAGACACAATTAAGTTACTCAGTAAATCACTGCCAACTATTACACATCTAAGTGGGTTAAAAAAATTTAAAGGCATTTGAGATTTTTAAATAACATGAAACAGAAGCTATTAATTCATATGTGCACATTAGGTCTAGGTATTTCTGGTAAAGGTGGAAAAAAATCAGAAATTAAAAAATAACCTCTAGTCATGAAATTTTAACACAACTTCATTTAATAGAAATGATAAAAGGAAACGTAAGCTCATACTTGAGACAGATTTAAAACCATTTCTTTTACCATAATCTCTAACTTCAAACCTCCCCTCGCTGTCCCTGGTCCCCCTCTTGACACAGCTCTTTTTAAATATTTTTTGCTCCACCCAGTTTCTCCCCCTAACCCTTCACCTCCTTATCCAGAGCCTCCTGTTTCTGGGGTACATTCTAACAGCCGACGGACTCCCAACCCAACGTGGACAAAAAGAGAGAATCAACTTCTAACAGATAACATTGACAGCTATCGCATTCATCAAAGACATTTTATTGAATTAAGGTTTCTGACTAATTCTTAAATTTCACACTGCTATTAAGTTCCCCCTCCAGAGCCCAGTTAAGCTTAGGGATGCTTTGGGAAGGCAAAAACCACTGCTGCTGGCCGTGGAACTGCCAGCTGACATTGACCAGTACCGCCCTTGGCAGAACTGTCTAAGCCCCACAGGGCCCAAGCACTAAGGAGGGAGAAGCAAGAGGTGTCAGTTGGAAAAACACAGCCTTTCCTCCCTGTAAGCATAACTAACATAACTAACGGTCAGGTGTATAAGACAGTGGATGGGGTTGGAGAACTCGACTGGATGAATTGTAAAGAAAAATATCAAAAGCGAAACTTTGATGATCGGAATGGTCTGCAGACTAGAAAATGTAAAAGTAAAAATATATCTTGATGATCCAACTTATGATTCAAAGGCAAGAATTGTAACATTGGTATACTCATTCCTTGAAATCCATCATATGACGTTCCATATCCCCTAGGACTTAAAAATTTGCATTTAGTTGATGAATAGAATAAATGACCCAGCAGCTCTGTTAGTTCTAACAGAACAGTTATCTGACTTCATTCTAAAAAGTATATCAGGTACACCATTATTTTTGCCAGATCCATCCTTTGAAAGTAGACTAAGTAGCCCCTATCACTCTTTCTTGTCCACCTCACACAAAATGTCAGTTGTGACAGAAAAGCAATTTCAGACAACCTCAAATGCTAGAGACACCTGGGTGGGGGAAAAAAGCATGTTAAACTCCATAAGAAAGTCTGGGTTCTTCCATGTGAAAAAATTCATTCTTTAGTTATTAGGAGATTAACCAAATTATGAGAGAAACATGACATTAAAGAAAGTAGAGAATTTTCCTGGTAAAGATCACTTGCAGAAATAAGTGCTACAGTAAATTTGAAATTATTCCTTGGATGTTTTGTAAAGCAGGAACTAAAGATCTATCTACCTAGCTCTCTGTCTAGCTATTTATGTGCTTAGCTCGCTGTGGCAAAGATCGAATTTACTAGCAAAAAAAAAAAAAAAGACCACTGATTTTTTATTTATTGTCTGGTCTGCATCCACCCTTTCATTCTTCCAGGCTTGAGCAGCTCTCCTGCACATCAAAGGAAACACTAGAACCGCTCAGCAGAAAAAGATTTCTTTAGACAATGCAATGAAAATCGAGCAAATAAAGAAAACATCAACAGATAAATACCTTGGGCTTGGCGATGCTTCAAACCCCTACGGGTACACTTGTGCTACCTTCCAACACCGAGTTTCTACACTGTCTTAAGATGTAACTTTCACACCCGGACACACAACTCCTAAAAAGCAAAGAGCAACAAAGAGTAAGCAGATAGGCAGCTACTTCGTGAGTAATACAGGAAATGTCTCAGAGGAGAAAGAAAATTAGTAACACCTTTTCCCGTTTCCCGTCAGTTTAAGCAGGAGCCGGCAGAGTTTTGTAAGGAAAACTGGAAACCTGATCCCAGCACCCCACCCCACCCCTCTCCTACTCCAGCCGGGGCTCTGTGGCCTCATCCTAGCAGGAGCGAGCACCGGGTGAAGTGCGCGGGCGCCTTGAGGTTCCCGAAATACTAGATCAAAAACAACAGTTCGCCGTTACTCTTTAAAAAAAAAAACAAAACATTTTTTTTTAGTGATAGTTATGCCAAAGTCATGGACTCACTCACTCGGATGAGAGTTTTCTTCCCCTAGTCGCAGCGCGCAGTGCGCGGCCGGAGCGAATTATTTTTAGGCTGGTAGATCAGCTGCTGCCTCCTATCGAGTTTCTAAACTGCACAAACTGCTCCGGGCCGGGCCGGGCCGGGCCGGGCCGGGGCGGACCCCGCCGCGACTCCCAGGCAGGAAGCTGGGTAGAAGCAGCCCCACGCGCTCGCCTGGGGCCCGGACCTGGACCCGGGACCCGGGATCCCCCAAGCCGCCCGGGCTGGCCGCGCGCGCTCGGGGCACCCAGCTTGGGGCGCGCGCCTCCTCCGAGACCTTGCAAACCCCTAAAGTGCATCTGACACCGAAATAATGCAGCGGTGTAGGCTTCGACGGTTCCCCGGAGTGGGGTTTTCAAACGTGCCAAAAGCACGCAAGGTGCCCATGGCATCCCCTTCCCCCCAGCCCAGCTCTGGGAGCACCCCCTTTATGGACCACAGAAGAGAGAGGATCTGGGGGTTCCACCTTCTGGCTCAGCGGACCTGGGGGTGTGAAGGGCTCATTCTCAGAAACCCCGCTGCCGGGCTGAGTGAGTGCCAGGGATCCCCCAGTGAGCTGGAAGATTTAGTTGTTCCTCCCTATCGGGCGCCTCGGACTCCCTGAAAATGACTTTGGTTTCCAGGGACTGCAAAGGCTGCCCCCGCCCCGGCCCCCTCTTCTCTGGCTCCCGACTCAGGACGTGATTAACTCTAAGATAACTAACCTGTTTCAAAGACGGTCACTTCGCAGTAACACCGCACCCCCACCCAGGACGCGAGTCCGACCCCAATATGCCACAGGTTTTGATTAGTCCATTGGGACTAATCCTTTTTCAGCTGCTGTTCCCATCTGATAAAGACCAGCAACTGGGCGGGTTGGTGTCTCGAGGCTCCCTGCCATCCCTGAAGGCCACTGGACCTGGACTCGAACCGGCAGCCCCAAACTTATGGGCAGAGGTCCACCCCAACCCTGCAAGGCCCTGTGTTCCAAGGCCAGCACCCGCCCTGGCCAGCGTCCAGGGCCAGAACCTAGGCCGCGAAGGGCCCTGGAAGGCGTTGGGAACGTCCTGAAGACCGGGTGCTTTGGCCTTGGAAGGCCCAGGAACTGCACCCGGAGCTGCTTGCTGTGCCTCTGGAGTAGGCAAAAACAGAACCCATCTCAAGAACCAGGATCCCATCTGTACTCCCAGTACTCTGGGAAGCTGAGGCAGGAGAATCGCAAATCCCTGTAGATAATTGGACGAATCTATTTCCTGTTCTGTTCAACGGGACCAGTAGAGGCACTTGTGTCATGGGCTTGCTGTGAGGGCAGAAGAGAAAGTGTTTGTCCTCTCAGTAAGTATGAATGAGTAGGTTGTCGCTTCGTATTTTTTCTTTGCATTTTTATTAGTAAAATTTGTCTCCTCCCAGTACCTCCTAAAATAATTTTTTCTACTGGTATTTTAAAATCTCTAAAGAAATGATTTAAATGGCTATTAGTCCATTGTTTGGCCATCCCATAATTTAAAATCTATTTCCTATTGTACATGTGGTTCCAAATTTCCACTAGTATTTGTTATCCAATGATGACCTTTTTTGTTATGATTAACTTTGAAATTATAGTATTTTATTTCTTTCTAGCACGTGATTTCTTTAAGATATAGTCTCAGAAGAGGTAAAAGTGGTATAAGGTTATGGATATACAATGCAAAATCATTTTTATAGAATGTTCAACTGAATTCAAGTCTAAATTCAAAAACAAAGTATTAACATCTTTCAGCTGTGCGAGATGACATATTACACTTTCTACCCAAACCAGCATTGGATGTTTTAACATAAAATACATTTTATGTATCTTTACAGATAAGCAGTTATTAATAATCCATTTTTAAACTGTCAATCTCTGTATCTCTTCAATTAGGAGCAGCTTGTTCACATATTTGTCCATCTAATTGCTCTTAATGATGTCTCTGATCATTTGATTTTTGTTGTAATAATTGTTTTTAGTGGGTCCTAGCTTTGTTTATTGACTCTGAGATTTGGAGTCAGCTGAAAAACAGGCTCATTGTGTCTATGTAAATTATTAAGACACAGAGTTTCCCTATTAGTAAATACATCATCACAGAATCTAGCCAATACAATTTGTATTTTTTTTTTGAGACAGAGTCCTCCTGCCTCAGCCTCCCAAGTGCTGGGATTACAGCTGTGCACCACCATGTCTGGCTGTGTTCTTTTTTCTTTTTTAATTAAGTTTATTGGTAGTTTACATGTCAGGTGTACATAATGATCACATTCGTCATAGGGAATTTGAACCTGTACATGACATACCTTGCTCTTTCTTTTCTTCACATTCCCCTCCCCCACATTCAACCCCTTATTTACAAAAGCTTTGTTTGCATTTTTTCTTTTCATGTTTTGTTTTTCTTTCCCTTCCTTCCTTTCCACTCCCCCTCCCTAGTTCTTTCCATCTAAACATTTTTTTCTTATTTCATATATCTATTATACATTTTGTCCTTATTTACAATTTACAAAACAATATTTACATGTGTCCAATTTATTTCTCTTAAAAGTATCATCTCAAAGTGCATTTATTTACCTAGAATTGTCTTAAGTTTATCTTTCTTTATGGCCGAATAGCACACCATTGTGAAAAAACACATCTGTATCCATTCATGAGTTGATGGGTGTTTGGGTCTTTTGCAGGATTTAGCTACTACAAACTGCTCTGCTATAAATATAGGTATGCAGATAACACTGTGGTAGGATGCTTTTAATTCTTTCAGGAAGATACCTAGAAGGGAAATAACTTGGTCAAATGGGACCTCTAGTCCCAGTTTTTTGCAGAGTCTCCACACTGATTTCCACAGTGGTTGCACCAGTTTACATTCCCACCAACAGTGGGAACAGCCCCAACCAGCATTGTCTTATTGGTGGATTTCTTAAAAATAGCCATTCTTTCTGGAGTGAGATGGTTTTTAATAAGACAGGTATATTAAATATTTTTACCAATTTAATCACTTGAAAAATATATTTTTACCAATATTTTTACCAATTTATCACTTGAAAAAAATAATAGCAATATTGTCTTTAAATATAAAACATAGTTTCCCTGCAGTCTATGAAGATTTATCACAGCATATGCACACTCAAGTGTTATAGAGAGGGCAGTGACAAACTTACTTTCACTGATTTATTTTATTAACATTGCAATGTATTCCAAAGCTTTAGGTAGTAAACATTAACCTCCGTTTCTCTTTGCCAAGGGCATTTTAAAAACTTGATTCTGGAATTTATTTTGGTACATGCAGTGCAGTGAGAATTTAATTTACTATTTCATTCATTACTCCAGCACCACTGACTGAAAATTTGTCTGTTCTTTCTTCGATGTATAATAGCAACTTTGTTATACATATATAAGTATTTTATAATAATGTCTGTTTCTAAACTACTTATTCTCTTCAATCTTTGCTCCTGGTTGTATTCTCATGATCTATTTTTCAATATTTTTATTTTATTACTGTGATCAAACTGATTTGATTGATATAGTTTTAAAACATAATGGCATATTTAATCCTGGTAGTACTTATCCCCTTTATGATCTTTTTATAATTTTCTTAGCTATTCTTTTTATTTTATTGGAATTTTATTGAATCTAAGAAATAACTTCTAAAAAGTCATATTTTAAGTGTTGTCTTTTTTATCTTGTAATGTGGTTTCCTACTTAAGTCTCTTTAGCTCAGTATGTACATTTCACTTCTTTAACAGATTGGTGATATAAATTTCATATTTTGTACTATTAAGAATATACTATTTGTTTATAGTTTCTATAAATTGTATACTTATATTATATCCAAGCACTTTATGAAGCATTCTTAATAAGCCTTGTTATCTTAGCTTTCAAAAAATTTGATTTATTTTTTGGACAAGAGTCATTTCCTTTTCCTTTTTGAGTACTTACAACTTAATTTGTATTTTGTCTTTAATTTTGTCAACTCTAAATTCAAGAATAGTGTTAAATAATACAAAATATAAGATACCCTTACTTGTGATAGAAATGCATACATTTTAAATAAACTTTAGTTTTACTTTGTCTAGAAAAAGATTCATCATATGTGCAAAAGTCTTTGATACAACCATTACTCCCCCACTAAAAAAAACACAGAATATTTCTATATCCCCAAGAAGTCATGTAGTGCCTCACACTGTCAATCTATATAATGCTCACTAGAGTAACTCCCAAGCTTAGTTCTGCTACTAGAAATGAGTTCACAAATGTCATACAAGTAGAATCATACAGCATAGTCTCTTTTGCATGTAGTATTTTTGTTAAGCATAACTTATTTTTTTACATTCACTGATGACATTCCATGTGATAGTAATTTATTCATTTTCTCACTGCAAAGAATTCCAGTATAGGAGCACGATACAGGTTTTATCCATTCACCTGTCTGTATATATCTGGGTTGTTTCCAGTTGGGGGCAACAATTAATAAAGATCCAATGAACCACTCAGTGAGTGCAAGTTTCTCCCTCTCCTCAGGTGAATGGCAAGGAGTCATTTTGCTGAGTCATATGGTATTTGTATGTAGAAATTCCAAAATAATATCCAAAGCAATTTGCATAATTTCAATTACTCCTGTCTTGCCAGTATTCAACCGCACCCATTTGTTTTGTTTATTTAATACTTCTGCTGAGTGTAGGTATACGCGGGTTCTTGACTGTGGTTTTAGTTTGGATCTCCCTTATAAATAATCATTTTAAGCATATGATTTCATAGGCTTATTGATAATTAATATACCTTCTGATGACAGTCAGGATTTTAAGATGGCTCTCAGGACCAATTGTTCCTGGCTATATTCCTGGGATAACATTATGCTACATGGCAAAAGGGATATTGCAGATGCAATAGGGTTATTAGTTAGATAAAATTAACACAGGATGATTGGGATTGGTATCAGCAAGGCAGCAACATAAGAGAAACCAGCCTTGACGTACTCTCCCAAAACAATGATTAGGCAACTATCTGTGAAATAAGTAGATCTGAAAGGGTTTGAAAATCTAGTTAAGAACCCATACCAATAGTACAGAGAAGCCAGCCCACGGGGAAGAACTACACTGAACAGCTTGCTGGGGAGACCAGTTTACAGATGTCTGGAAATGGTCATGAGGAGAGAAAAGTAGACTATATGTATTAGACAAAAGGAAATAGGACACAGTATATGAACTCCAAAGGGATACAGGAAAAGCTGTATTAAGAAGAAAGTTTATAGTGAGAAATGTCTACATTAAAAAAATTAGGAATAAACATTATGCATCAGGGAACTAGAAAAAGAAGGATACACTAAGCTGAAGCTAGCAGAAAGAAAATAACAAAAATCAGAGTACAAATAAAGACTAGAAAAAATATAAAAGATCAATAAAATTAGAGCTATTTTGGGGGAGGCACTAGGCATTACACTGAACCGTATCCCCAGACCCAGAGCTGATTTTTTCAGAAGACAAACAAAATGAATAAATCAGTAGCTAAACTAATAAAAGGAAAAGAGATAACTCAAGTAAGACCAGAAATAAAAGAGGAGACAGTTATAATTGATAGCAAAGAAATTCTAAGGGATGCAAGAAACTACTTTGAATAATTATATTTAAATTAGATAACCTAAAAGAAACAAATTCCTAGAAACATACAACTTTCCAAGACTAAATTAAGAAGAAATAACCTAAAGAGAGCTATAACTACTAAAAGGATAGAATTGGTAATCAAAATCTCTTAGTAGCAATAATTCCAGAACCAGATGGCTTCATGAGGGAATTCTATCAAACATCTAAAGAAAAATAATACTAATTCTTCTCAAATGTTTCTTTAAAAATTGAAGAGGAGAAAGCATTCCTCAATTAATTTTATGAGGCCAAGTTTCAAATATCAAAATCAGAGTAGGATATAATAAGAAAATAAAATTACAGACAAAAATCCTGATAAATATAGACACAAACAATCTCATCAAAATACTACCAAGGCTAATACAACCTCAAAATAAAAGGTTCAGTTCCTATCATCAAATGGAATTTATTCCTAGACAAGGGGAGTTCACCAGACAAAAACTCAACAAATGTAGAACATCACATTAGCAGAATCAATGATTAAAAACTATATGATCATTTAAATAGGTACATAACAAGCATCTGACAAAAAAAATACAGCATTGTTTCAAAATAAAAGCTCTCTCCAACAAGATTGTGCTTCAAGATAACAAAAGTCACTAACCACAAATCAGGGGCTGATATTATAATCAATAGTGAAACACTAAGGATTTTCTCTCTAATATAGAGAACTAGACAAAGTTCACACTTTTACTACTTCAAAAAGTACTAGAAGTCCTAGCCAGAACAATTAGGCAAGAAAAAAAATACGAATCATAAAGGAATAAGTAAAATTTTGTCCATTTGCAAATAACTGTATATGAGGAAGCCCTAAATGATTCCACTGGAAAAGACATAAATAAATCTGTTAAACAAATGAATTCAGTAAAGTTTCAGGACCAACACATAAAAATTAGTTGTGCTTCTATACACTATCAATGAATTATCTGAAGAACAAATTAAGAGAACAATTCCATCAATAATAGCATTGAAAATGATAAAATATTTAGAAATAAATATAACTAAAAAGTGAAAGATTTGTACACTGAAAAATGTTAAACATTGATGAAAGAAGTTGAGAACACAACAATCAATGGAAAAGTTATCCTTTGTATCTTGACTGGAAGAATTGCTATTACAAACATGTCCATATTATCCCAGACAAGGTACAGATTCAGTGCATTTGCCAAGAATATTCCAATGGCATTTTACACTGAAATAGACAAAAGTAACTCTCAAATATGTACAGAAACCACAAAAGACCTGCAGTAACCAAAGTGCTTTGGAGAAAGAACAAAGCTGGAGTCATCACACTTACTGACTTCAAACTATATTGCAGAGTTGTACACACAACATAGTTGATGGGAAGAACAGAAACCCAAGAAATAACCCTGCGTGTACATAGTTAACTGATCTTCAACAAAGTTGCCAAGAGCACGCCATGGGAAAAGGAAAGTCTTTTCGATAAATGGTGCAGGTGAGATTGTATATCCACATGCAAATAAATAAATAAGATTTTTTAAAAAACAAAGAAAAAAGATGAATAGAAAGCAGTGAAACTTGTCTTACATTGCTTGTGAAAATTGAAATGGCTTTTTAAAAAAAGATAAAATCTTTTTTTATATTGTTTATGGCAATGGTACTTTTGTGACACCAAAACCAAAGGCAAAGCTAGACAAGTATGACAATATCAAACTATAAAGTTTCTACACAAGAAAAAGGAAGAGCAAGTATAGAGTAGGAGAAAATATTTACAAACTATATATCCAGTAAGAAGTTAATATCTAAAAATTTAAGAAGCTCGTGTAATTTAATAGCAAAACCTTGTGAATAACAGACATTTTTGCAAAGAAAATAATACAAATATGAGTCTTACAAAGTGCTCAATATCCTAATCATCATGAAAATACAAATTTGAGAAACAAGATGACACCATCTCATACTTATTAAAATGGCTATTATCCAAAAGAAGATATCAAATGTTAGTGAAGATGTAGCAAAAAAAAAAAAAGATCTCTTATGCACTAATGATGAGTGTGTTGGTTGGCTTTCTAATACTGTGACAAAATACTTGAGATAATCAACCTGAAAAGAGATGAGGCTTATTTTGACTCACAGGTTTGGAGGTTTTAGTCCATGACCAATTGATAATTCATATATATACAATATAAATTATATCTCAAAGCCCCAAAGATTAACTCAACAGGTTATTCTAAGATTGAGAGGGCTGATTAAATCACAGGAGCTGTTCAAAGCAGACTGTTTTAAGTTTGGAGATAGAGGAAAGGATCAGACAGTTCTGGAGAATGAGAAGGATTTGATGTGAGGGAGACTCTTTGTTGCTCAAAGGTCAAGAAGAGTTGGAGAACTGAAAGTGGTCACCAAGCACCATCCCAGTCATTCCCCAACAAAGAAACAGAAGCTGAGTCTTGCCTGCAATCCTTCCAGTAAGTAGAGCTTCCACATTTGAGTTAAGAGTTATGGTACCTCGGCTAGAGCTAGAAAGACAGTAAGCAAAACACCCAGTCAAGCTCACCTGGACTCCTGACTTACAGAACTGAGATCCAACCTGGGTGTTGTTACAGGCACCTTGTGCTTGCGAGAATATGTCACAGAACAATGGAAAACAAATGCATTGCTTTCTTCATGTTTCCTGTTCAAACTTTTGCCCATTTTATTCAAATTGGGTTGCTTGCTTTCTTTGATACATTCCAGGTGTGTCATTTTTTGACATATGTATTTACGGCATTTTCTATGTTCATCATCATGTTATCTACCAATAATGACAGCTTTACTTCTTTCTTCCTTAACTGTCTCTTGTTTCTTTTTTTCTCACCTAAACCACTACATAGTGAGTAGGACTAATGAAAGTTAACATCATTGGCTTGTTCCCAATGTGAATGAAGAAAGACCTTATTCTTTAATTGTTAAGTTCAATGTTATTTATGAGATTTGTATAGCTCACCTTTTTTCACAGAATGACATTTCTCCTTACATAGTTTTTCTATTTATTCTCCTAATAAGCCAGAATTATAGTTTGCTATTTCAGTGTTAAACCAACCTTGCATTCCAGGGATAAAGTTCTCCTAGTCATAATA
Organism: Hydrochoerus hydrochaeris; assembly: GCA_004027455.1. Lineage (NCBI taxonomy): Eukaryota > Metazoa > Chordata > Mammalia > Rodentia > Hydrochaeridae > Hydrochoerus > Hydrochoerus hydrochaeris. The sequence continues at coordinate 186,833 of PVLA01001866.1, forward strand.
GTATATCTTTTTTTATGTCACAGATTCAATATAATAATATCTTATTTAGAATTTTTAAATTTATCATAGTGAGAAACATTGGTCTATCATTTCTCTCCTTTTTATATCTTTGTAGTGGTTTTGATTAGTTGTTTTACTTGTTCTGACAATGTCTTCAGTTTTGATAGCAGGATTTTCTGGCTTCATAAAATGAATCTGAAGCATTCATTCTTTTTTCTGAAAAAAAGTTTGCAAAAGATTTTTCTCCCTTAATATTTTGGTAGAATTCAAGGAAGAAGTCATGTGTATCTAGATTTTTCCTTGTAGATTGGCTCCATTTTTCTTTCTAGATATGCTGGTCCTCAGATCTTGTTTCTTCTTGTGTTAATTTAGATAATCTATGATTTTTAAGCAACTTGTTCTAATTTATTGAATGTCTAGGGCTAAAATTGTTTATATTTCCTTAGCAAACTTTTAATACTTATGGATTTTTATTGATAACCTGTCTTTCAGTATTGATATTGGTGATTTCCTGTTTTCCCCCTTATTTTGTATTTATTAGTTTACTTACAGATTTATCAATATTATTTATCTTAAGAACTATTTTGGTTCCATTAACTTTGTATTCTAGAATGTTGCTTAAAATGTCTTATTGTTTCATTATTCAGAAATATTTAATTGCCAAATATTTGGAGATTACCCAGGCACATTTTATGCAAATAAGATTTACTGATTTTTTCCTTTAGTGTTGAGAATTAAACTCTGTGCAAGTATTCTACTACTGAGCTTTATCCCCAGCCTCAAAATAGCATTCATTTAGATAAAATTTACATACAGCAAGATCTACCTATCTTACTTTCTTGCTGCTAGGGCAAAATACTTCACATTCACATCTTAAAGGAGTAGAGGTTCATTCCAGCTCACCATTTGTAGAGGTGCCAATCCATACATGGCTATTTTAAGGCAGGGCAACATGGCAGAAGGGCATCATAGAGGATAAACTATCCATACCATACCAGAAAGCAGCAAACCTTCCTTCTTTCCCTTTTTGTCTTAGTGGGCCTAAAAACCTATGGTTGATTCCACTCGCTCTCAAGGCAGACCTTCCTTTCATTTGCACCCAGAACTATGCTAAACCAATCAGTGGGCAAACCCTATGAACACACCCATACTGTAATGTCACATATACTTGACCCAGGCACCTCCCGAAAGCCCCATTTATGAGCACATGAGGCTTTGAGGGGACATTTAGTTATAAGCCATAACACTACCGTTTATAGATTTATGGTTCTATTACTTTGGACAGACATATATGGCCATGTGAGTACCATTCCATCACTTAAATAGAGAAAGTAAAAACCTCAAAAAGTCCCTCAAACCAGGGGTGGTGGCACATTTCTGTACTCCTAGTACTCTGGAAGGCTGTGGCAGAGGGATGGCAAGTTCAAGCCGTCTGGGCCCCTTAGTGAGAACCTGTCCCAAAATTCAAAAATACAAATAAGTAAGGTTGAGGATGGGGACATAATTCAGCATGACCCTGGGTTCAACCCCTTGCACAACAAAAAAGAAAAAGTAAAGCAACAGAAAGTCTCTCAATTGGAAGAGTAGGAGGTACTAAGGTGTAGAAGCTGAAAGACCTTTACATGCTTGCAGAACTTTAAGTATGTTAATGTGATGAAAGAGCCTCAGGTGAGCTGGAAAGCTGGAAAGATTGCTAGACAGTGGACATTTATTTCAAGATAAACAACGTAGGCTTCTAAGCAAGAATGAGATGTTACAACCAGATCTCTGCTTCTAAGACATCATTCTGCCATAAATGTGGAAGATGCATTGGTAGGGGTTAGAATGGCAACAGAAAGATTTCATAGTAGTCCAGTGAGAGAGGGGAGGACCCAAGCTATCACAGTCACTGTGAGACAGAAGACCATCACGGAAACAAAACTACAGCAAGTGGTTCTTTAGTTGTGGAAAGATGCAGCCCCCTTCTGCCCTGGCTTTTCTTTGCCCTTCATCCTCTCAATGAAGTCTTTCTGCAGGAAGTTTTGTTTTCTTTAGGGTCCACACATCCTCCTTCTCCTCCTCTGTAATACTGTGCCTGACCTCAGTCCCTTTGGTCTCTTTTGGTGCTCATGCTCTCAAAATGAGCTCCAAGTTAGGCTCTTTTCTTTATCACCTTGAACAACTCCTAGGAGAGATCTTATTCCCCTCTATGCATTTAACCAGGACCACTGTGATGGAGAATAGTACAGACTTTCCTGAAAGTTTGGGTACTATTTGCTATGTGTCCTCAAACAAAGTTATATTATTTCTCTGAGGCTTAATTTCTTCATCTGAAAACAGGCATAATCTCTAGCTCTGAGGATCCTCAGGGTGCTGACTAAGATATATTCCCACAAAACATCTGCCAAGATAATAGCACTCAACAAATAACTGTTACTCTCCTGTCAGGATTGGTTTCTCTAAATGAATGCTCTGCAAGCTCCTTGGGTAAACACCATATTATCCACTTGGTGTCTTTATCATAGGAATTTACCCCTTTCTTGATCTACATGGTTTCTGGAGGTGCTCCAGTGTTGGTCTGTGACCCCAGGATCCTAAGCACACTTCATATAACATGTAATGTGTACATGAGCAAGGCTGGACTAGTCAGACATGGTCTTTCCCAAATATTTTGAAGGCAAAAATGAAGGAGGTAAAAAGAAAGAGAAGAAGGAGGAGAAAAAGAAGAAGACGACGAAGATGAAGGCAAAGAAGAGGAGAAGGAGGAAGAGGGAGAAAAGGAAAAAAGGGAGAGAGGGAAGGAGGGAGTAAGGGAAGAGAGAGAGAGAGGTTATATGAAGGAATCTGATAAATAAAAACAGCAAAATAAGAGACTAAGATCTGAAGAGACTAAAACCAGAAAGCCAGGAGGCTGTCCAGGAGGCACTGACATTTAAACTGCTCTTCCCAGATTCTTGACATTGTGTCTAACCTGTGGCTTCTTCATTTTGATTACACTAACCAGGCAGGGACTTTGCGATCAGTGTTCAGAGAGAAAAGCTTAATATTAGTCTTTTTGTCGATACTTGAACTTCTTGTCTCTGCTGCCCCAAACTACTCTAATTTCCTGTCTCTCATCATGCTGCTTCTTACCTTATAGTCCCATCTTCCTATGTCTTTAGCTAAAACTGGGACACAAGGAATATACTCCATGCTTACTGCTTCGCTAAGTACTCAAGACACACATCCCACCTTGAAACACGGTGGTAAGATGGCCTCATAACTGATGTTTGCTGTGATGACTTCCAAAAATACCTTAAGGTACAGTTAATGGTGCTGAGTCAGGATGCCAAATCCAGCTCTTGGATGCCAGTAAACACAGGTCAACACAGCTCTGATCTTTGTTTCCTGGGCTCAGATGACCACTGTCTAGTGAAATCACCATTCAAATAGCCATATCCACCATTTTCACCACAGAAGGGGTCAGCGCCTGTTTTCTTTTGCCAACCCGTTCAGTTCCTTCTCCAAAACTCTAGGAAGGGGGAAGCTGAAGCAATCATCCTCCAAATTTAGGCACAACTTGAAAGTATTGAGAAATGACACAATAGCATAGAAATCTGGTTGAAGAAAGACCCATAAGGAAAGAGAAAACCTTTCTTAGCTTGCACCTCGAAGGCACAGGGATTGTCTACTCATGAAGGGTAAGAATAAAGGCAGGGAAATTTAAGCAATTACCATAAGCCAGGAACTGGGCAAAGCATCTTACTTATCATGATTATTACTGGATGATGTAAGTGTCCTATCATCCCTTTGACATCATTGAAGAAACTAATGAAAAACAAATAGTTACATACCTCTAGCCCAGTAGCCACTGGGATAGATGAAGGATTTTCCTTGCATCCTCCATGAGCATAGCAAACATTGTAGAATAGAGATAAGTAAACAGTTAATTACAACCTATCTGCTTTATAGTTACAATAAGGGAGAGGCATAATTTTGCAGTGCAGAATAAAAAATTCAAAAAAATATTGGTATTGATCAGGATCAATTTCTCTGTACCTTTAGAACTTTGGTAAAATCTAAATTCTTTCTGTAAAAAAAGAAATATTACTAGAGTGCCATATTAAAAATTTGAACACTTGACAATCCATTCTTTTTCCCTCTGAGCCTTTCCCTGCTCCTAAACCAACTCCACCTGCAATTTGCCTACTTTTTTGCACTAGTGACTCTGCCTTCAGGAGTGAACTCATCACTCATTTCCTCTCACTTTCCCTCTCCATCCTCATGGTTATTAAGTCAGTCTTGCTATCCTCCGCAGCAGCTTTCCTCTATCTCTTCATTGCCTATTTCTCTGCCTCTCTTCTGCCTTAGATTCTTCCTAGCTATTGTGTCAGCCTTTTCATTCATCTTCCAAAAATGCATCTCCTGTTACAGCTCTACCACAGTCGCAAACCTCTGATGACTCACCAGATGCTGTCACTGCGTTATTTAAAGTCCTCACAAAGCTCATCTCTTCCTCGCTGACACCTTATTTTCCAGGCAAACTCTACTATTTGCAACCCTGGTAACAGGCCTGCTCTAATCACTTCAATATCCTCACTTTTGTTCATCTAGCTGCCTAAATAATCTCTTCCCTGCTCTTTCCTCTCTAAATTCTCTTTTTCCAGTACATCACCCCACCACAGGTCTAGCAGTGCGTGCCAGGTGTGGTGGAACTGAATGGATACAGCAGCCCTCGGTATGGGGTCATAGCAACCCAGCGTGCTCCGGTTACACCCTGCACACTCTGTCCCAAATCAACACAGCCTAAAGGACAGCAGTCTGGTGGCATGTTTCTTCTCCCTTCCAATGAAAAAGCACAGATTATCCGGAGGACAAAGCCAAAGAGTTTCAATCAAACAAGCAGCCCTCTGTCATCACTTAAACTATGCCTTGGTTCTCTCAGGTTTACAGCAGTTTTCATGGAGAATTTAATATTCTCCTGCCCCTGAGTCTTTTTTGAAATGAGAGCAGACATTCAAGTGGGGAGAATAGCACAAGTGAAGAACAATGAATTGTGTTTCTAGAGAGTTGTCAGTAGTATCTTCCTGAAGTGTGAACCAATAGGATTCTGAGCTAGGTGACCCATGGTTTTGTTTTGTTTTGACAATGAACTTTGTTCTGAATCAATGCTTACGTGACTCAAGCAGTACAAACAGCAGATTCCTCAAAGATGACAGTTTGTGGAATGAAAACTTTGCATAATATTTATACAAAGCAAAAGGCATAAGATCTATATCTTTATTATTATATACCTTGGAAACCTGGAAATAAGGTCCTTATACTTGCATATAGCACCAAAGTTCAAGAGCGCTTATTCAGCTGTGAATAGAGATGAACTTCCTTAAGAAAAATTATGAAAGGACATACAGTTTAAAAAAAAAAAACCAGTCATGATGTTGTTCCAGATCACAGAGGCTAAACTGAGAAACAAACCCTGAGAACATTTAATAATCTTAGATAAGCACTAAAGGTTACATTGGCTCAGTCACGTAATAACAATTTTTTATTCTATTGCAAATGTGAACCCTTTAAAGAGCACATTTCCTTCTTTAATGATTCATTGGGAAAAAAACAGCAGTCATAAGTCAGAAGAAGCACAGTTCACCAGGTCTCAATGAAAATAGTGGAAGTCAATGAGCTGGTTCTATCTGACACAAAACAGAGTAACAAGATGTGGGTCAATTTATTCTTTCCACAATATTTGAGTGCTTTCCATGCGCCTTACATGTTGTGGGAAAAAAATAGCATTAGGCAAGCTAGACACATCTATTATATCATAGAGATTTAACAAACAAGAAAACCACTAAATGAATAACAAATACTTTATAGTCATTCTAAGAATCATGAGAGGGAAGAACACAGTGTAATAAGAGTGCATTATGCCAAGACCAGACCTAACTGGACAGGTTTTGCTATAGAAGCAGCATTTAAACTGGGGCTTAGGGGGTGAAAAGGAGTAAATAAGGTGAAAAGGAAGAGGATTTAGGGACTATAACCCTCCTCTAAGCCAAGAGCACATGTGCAAAAGCCCTGGGGTAGAAAAAGCTGCACATTTTGAGATGCCAATAAAGACCAGCAGTTGAAAGGCAGAGACAAGCAACATGAGATGAGACAGAGCAGGCAAAGGCCTTGCCACAATAAAGATCCTGAATTTTTCTTACATGGTGCTGGGGATTAAGCCCAGGGCTTTTACACTGAGCTATACCCCCAGCTCTTCCTGTCAAGGTCGGAGCCCGTATAAATTTCATCAGGATGTCTGAGAGTATGAGAGCAAGGGATCCAAATAACGATAGGAAAAGTATGTGGGGACAGTATTCATGACCCTAAGTGCCTTGTCTTAGAAGTGACACATACTGCATTGGTTAGGATGAGCTCTCTAGTCCATACATATCTGCAAAAGAGGTTAGAAACTATAATCTAGTCATCTGCCCAAGGAGACAAAGGAATAACTAACAGTCTGACCAAAAGTATAAAAAAGACCTCACGTGTTGCTGGTGCTTTAGTCCCATTTTCTTATGATTGTCAAATGATTTTTTTCCCAACTATCTGAAATTATTTTAAATATTATTTCTGTTTCGTCTGGGCTTGGCATGAGATCTTAAGGAAATGTTTGCTGAATTTTATCATACTAGTTAATATATAAATTGATACTCAAAAATCCTTAGAGATGATAGAAAGATGGAGGTGGAATGCTAGGGATGAATTTCGAAGTATAGCCCACTAATTTGGATAGAAGATCAGCTATCATAGCACTGACCTGTGTACAAAGAGCATGAGCACCACTGTTGTCTCAAAACTTTTGTAACGGCCATTTAAATAGAAGTTTTGACTCAGACCAACAGATAACAGCTATCCGAGGGAGCCAGTACACCCTGTAGTATTTGCAAAAACAAGATGGACAAAAACAGTTAGGTAATTCTTCAAGTCTCCTCGCCTACAAAGTCAGAAAAGAATCAGGAATTAGTGAGTAGAAGATGATCTTAGAAGGAGACTTTTAAAAAAATTTTATTTAAAGAGGAAAAAGCAAAACAGAAAAAGAGGTAGAAACAATACAGAATTTCAGAAAAAAATAAATAGTAAGAAATCACTACTTGATAAATTACACATTGTCTTCTTAGACATAGTTGTTCAAGTTACAAAATTAAAGCATACAAAGTGGACATTCAAACAGTGAGGCTGCAAAGAAGTTCAATGATCCAATAACAACTTAGCAACATGGTTATCAATCCTACACACTTAAATATAAATGCAGTTATATCCTTTAGAGCACTTTCTGTTCCTCCTTTTACTTTTTTAAACATTTTTTTATTTAAAGAGAAACAAAAGCATGCAAAGGGTAGAGATAATACAGAATTTCAAAAAAAGATAAACAATAAGAAATCACTAGTTGATAAATTATATATTGTCCTCTTAGAAATAGTTGTTCAAGTTACAAAATTAAAGCATACAAAGTAGATATTCAAACAGTGAGAGTGTAAACAGCTATGCATGCATGAACCTCTACATGTATTTCTATCCTTTCTGTATTAGAAGGAAAAACAAAACTTATCAAGACAAAACAAAACAAATTCCTATAAAAACATGAAACCAAAAAGTCATATAAAACCATAGTACAAGGTGATCTATGATTGCTGTGCTGTTTCTTATTATCTTCAATAGAATTATCTACATCATCAGGAAAAATTGAATATAGCAGTATAATTGAATATAACAGTACATAACAATATTAGTAAAAATAAAACATTGTAGACAGTATAAAACTTCAAAGGCAGGTAGTAATCAAACCAGAGTGGATATTCTAGTGAATCTTGTCATCTTAAGTGCAGTTGCTTATACTCTCAGACTTGATACTATCAATCATAACAACTTTGAATAAAATCTATCAATACAAAACAGCAATCCAACAGACCAGATTCGATTATGATCGGTCATGGTAAAACAGTGTAGGTTTTATAGAGCTTTAGATTAACTTAATAAAAGGAAATTAAGAATGATTATCATTCTATATCCTGTTAATTTTGGGATTACTGTCTGTTCCCTCAAATCTAGTACAGGTAGAATGACTGGAACAGAATATAATACATCTAAGCAGAGTAGTGTGATTAATGTGGGTTTTAAATCCTGGTGCATTATTAACAATATAGTGTATCAAGGCCTTCTATGTTAGAGATTCTAGCCATCCTTCTCTGCTTCATTTCTGCTATACTATTTTTCTGCCTGTTTGTCTAGTTTTCTCCTTCATTCTACCGCCTGCCCCACTCATTGAGGCCTTTCTGCCACTGTTCCTAAAATCCTGGTATTTTTTTCTCTCTCTCTAGAATGTCCTTCAGTATTCTCTCTAGGGTCGGATTGGTAGTCACAAACTCCTCCAGTTCCTCTTTGCCATGGAAGCATCTTGTTTCTCCATTAATTTCTAGTGACAGTTTTGCAGGGTACATCAATCTGGGCTGGAGGTCATTTTCTTTCAGGGCTTGGAATACTTCACTCCAGGCTCTTCTTGATCTGATGGTCTGTGTCAAGAAGTCAGCCATGATTCTGATGGGCTTACCTTTATAGGTAATGTGTTTCTTTTCTCTGATGGCTTTTAATATTCTGTTTTTATATTGAATTTCTGGTAACTTGGTTATTATATGTCTGGGTGTAGATCTATTTTGGTTGTAGGTGGCTGGAGTTCTGTATGCCTCACATAACTGAATGTCATTTTCTTTTCCTATGCTTGGGAAGTTTTCCTTAATTATTTCTGTGAATAGCCTTTGTAATTCACCTGTATGTATTCCTGCTTCTTCATTCATGTTTCTTATTCTTAAATTGTAGTTTCTCTTGTCATCTTCTAGCCTTTGTATTGTTACTGCCTGTTTCCTTGTTATTTTTAAGAGATCTTTCCTTTCATGATCACACATTGCAAACTTGTCTTCAAGTTTTGATAGTCTACCCTTAGTTTCTTTTAAGGTGTTTTGCCAGCTTTCAATGGAGTTTTTAATTTCCTGGTAGTCTCTTTGAATCTTCTTCATGTATTCTATATTTTCTTTATATTCTTTATTGAATATTTCTCTCCTTTTTGTGTGTTCCTCCCTTCTTCCATCTGTATCTTCCTGAGAGATGCTTCCTGAGATCATTTCTGTTATTACTCTACTCATATCTTGCTTTACCTGGTTTAATATTTCAGTTTTGAGCTCATCTACAAGGTCCCAAAGATATCTCTTAATGTCCATTGAAGCCATGTCTGATGTTGCATGTTTGCCACCCTCAATCTCCCTTGTTTTTCCCTTCCCTGGATCAGTGCTCTCAGGGTTCTGGGCTGGGGGTCTCCTCTTCCCTCTCTGTCCTGTCATGGTCCTGGCTTCCTCCACACAGGTTACAGTACAGGTCCCAGTTCCCTTTCCTGTTGGCCATGTTTCCTACAAAGCATGCTGATGAGGGAATTCTACCCTGTCCTGACTGCTCTTGTCACTGAGGTATAAGCAGAGGCTGCATATGCCTGCCCCTCCCCACTGGGCAACCAAATTTTAGGGGCCTTCACTTGGTTAGTGCTTGCTTGGCACAGGGAATCGATTTGGGATGGCTCATTGAGTTCCGGCCAGGAGCGTGGCCCAGTCCAAGCAAATCCCAGGAATCTGCTCTGAGGAGGGAGGAACCAGCTGAAGTCACTGTCACTCCCAGTTCAGGCTCCTCTTGCCCAATTCTAACATGTTGCCCATTTGGTCACACCCTTCCCATGGGGGGGGGGTCTCATTCCCAGCACTGACCATGGATTAATGAAGGTCCCTTTGCCAGCTCTGCTCTCTGTTGGGCTCACCAACTCCCAACTTCAACGCTGCTGTGGTTCCTGTGAGTGGCGGTGGGAACGAGTTTGAGCAGTTCTGCTGGCCAGCACAGATTCAGGCCATTGCAACTGTGGTGGGTTGCCAAGAATGAAAATGCTGTGTCCCATAATTTTTAGCTGTTTCAGTTGTATTTGATTAGCTTTTTTACATTTCTTCCTGTGTCAAGAGGATTTATCTCCCTCTGTCTGGGTCTCTCCAGGGTGTTTTATTCTGGCATACGAGTTGTTTCTCCTGGGAGGCTCTGTATTTTGTTGGTCACTGATCAGCCATCTTGACTTCTCCCAGAAGGAGACTTTTGAAGACTAATCTTGAAATAGAGTTCTTCCAAAGGGAAAGAATTGAAGTTTCCTCTTAATGTTATGTTATGAGGAAAGTGAATTAAGCAGACCAGTTGGTGAGTTTGGTATGTGTCTCCTGCAGCCTCAGAAACAAAGTGCATAAATATTGTCATGCTTGATAAATTGGATGGATGACAGGCTAGATGGAGAGATAAAGTTTGAGAGGCACTGTAGCTTCATTCCCATCCATCATTTACTCATCCTTGTTTGTGACTGCTCTGAGGTCTCCTGTCTATCCAGAAGGCAGAGGAAGACAATTCCCATGTGTGACTGGTATCTTTGGGATCTACAATCTGCAAGTGCTTGTTGGGAGGTGTGACAGAGACAGAACTTCAGGCCTTGTGTGTGCTAGGCTAGCACCATACCACTGAGCTACACCTCCAGCCCCAAAGCTTAACTGTTTTAAGATTTCAAGGAAAATTTATATTAAAATCCCACTACATTTTTCCCACTAATCTTCTTCATTGTGTTGTGAAGACTGAAAATTCTGAAAGGAACATTTCAGCCTTCTGGGTGTTTTTATACAAGATTAGCGTATGATAAAATGAATGCCCTTGGCAAATTGTAAATCACCATAAGACATTAGTTTATTTGGTGTTTATTTATTGTACACACTGCATCGAAAAGATCCCTTCTCCAAATACAGTATAAGAATGTGTAATTGTATATAAAGTGGTTCTACTTGTTAATCTGCTTCCTATATTTAGTCTCTAGTCAAGATTTCAAGGATTTAAATTTAGCCAGGAAAGGAAAAAGCATTAGAACAACTAAATTCACTTAAAACACTTTCCACAGTTCTCTTTCTCTTCCTGTCCCTTCCCCAATTTGGGGGAATTTTTTGGAAAAACACCAGGGAAAATATTTGAAGTAACTATTTTAAAAAACAAAGAAAAAGTTAAATGGAATGAAACTTTGTTTTTTGAGAAATAATAAATAGCACATTGGACAGAATTCAAATCTGAAACTGACTGTTAAATTATAAAAGCCAAGATCAAATATCTCTCTTCACTGGAAAATAAAAACAATGACAATAATGACATTTGGTCAAAGGACAAGAAAATATATAAAACCTTATTTTCCAAATGTAGTGGCCTTTTTTCACTCTTTCAGTGTGCTCTGGAGTTCACTATTTCCATTTGTATGTAATTAAGTGTACCAGGATTCACTTATAATGCTGGCACTATTATGAACACTGTCTTTCCTTTAACTTCAGCTCAGTAATAAGACTTTTGATTTATAATCCAGGCTCCAAAGTAGTTTTTCTTGTAAAAGTTATCTGAAGCCAGTCCTATGCGTCTTAGTAGTGGTCTACAACCAGGCTCTGGCTTCGCCAGAAACACAACAAGATGGATTTAATTAATGTATTAAACTAAGAGACCTTTTGTCAAATGAGTTTAAAAGCATTTGATTCTAGATGACAACCACAACATTAAAAAAAAAAAAAAAGGCTCGCGCCTGTAATCCCAGTGCTTGGGAGGCTGAGGCAGGAGGATTGTTGTGAGTTTGAGACCAGCCTGGGCTACAAAGTGAGCTCAAGGCCAGCCTGAGCTGCATAGTGAGACCCTGTCTCAAAAAGACAGAAAAAAAGTCTCTATTCTAAATAAGTCAAGATCAAATAAATGAAGAGTTCAACATAATATCAGTCATATTTGTCTATTTCTGAGTGTAGTACAAATGACAAGCAGCAGCCAGTCATGTGATGGGTGGTAGATCCAAAGTAACTGCTAATATGTTAACAATTCAAATTCTTAAATCATCTTTAAGAAAAATCATTATGGCATCACATTGTCCTCACAGTAGTCCAGGAGAGCTGCTATGCATTTTAATTCATGTTTTTCACCAGGATATATTTCATGATTTTTGAAATTAGCAATCCATCATGTAATAATATTCTTTAGCCTCATCATAAAAGAATTTTCTCTCTCCAATCTCTGTTCTTCATGTTCACTTTTAACTGATTTCATGTAATCTTTGATGTACTACTTGCAAGCTTCTTTCGTGAAGATAGTTTCCTTTGCATATTGGTTTGGGGCCATATTCATTTAAGAAAGTCAAAATAACACCTAATATTTTGGAGCCATAGCTTGAAAAATTCAATGTCAGTTCCACAGCAGCATTTGAACCATTTATTAAAAGTAGTGTTTGCTGGAATCCTAAATGTTTTTCATAAAGCTTTAATTGGACTGTTACCATATAGGACAATGTTAATTTTCATCAATAACCATTTGAAAGGGCAATAGTGAATTGGTACTTTTAGCAGTACTGGAAAATATATGAGAATACAAGAATTTAACCTCATTTTCTGTAATTCATTCAGCACATAGAGATTTTTCAGCTTCTTTGAAATAAAATAAAAGCTGAGGAAAGTCTTATTTTAGTTGTTTCTCCAGCTACCTTAGAACAGTCATTATTTCCTAGAAATAAAAGAATAATACATAAGAGAGTTTTCCTGTGACTTCCATCCATGCTCCTGAAATAAAATACATCTGTAGGTCGAAGAACATGTAAGGCTTCCCACTTCATCTCTTGGCTACAATGGTGCTATGCTCTTCCTGTTTATCTTCCTTGAGGATATCAACTTTTCTCCACTTTAGTTCCTGGAACTCTTTGGTCTCCCAGTGATCTCTACTCTCCTGCTTTCCTGCATCACTGATCTCAACATTCAAGATAATTTAAACTTCACTAAATACTGCCAGTGTCCAAGCCAAGTCTAAAAGGATAAGAATCTTATTTCCAGTTTTACTTTTAAATGCCCACCTACACCCCTCATCTGAGAGGAGAGACAGAAGATCCAAATATAAGGAAATCAAAATAATAATAACAGCCCTTTCACAGAGATATATCTCCAAGTTTTACCAGGCTAGTGTGCAAACATGTGCAACCATGTGATCATAGCTCTCAGATAGCTTCTCATTCACAGAGGAGTTCATTCTCTTAATGTCAATAGCTCTGTGGTAGAGTGACTATCACTGGGTATAGTAAATCCATTGGTGATCAAATAATGGCAACTATCATTTAAACATCAGGCAAATTCTGTCCCCATCATTACAAAGCTGAACATAACACAAACTTGGCTAAGTAAAGAACACTTAAGGAAAAAGGATTAACATGAAGATTTTTTTCTAATATAACAGAATAAAAACTGAGGGATCCAAGATGGCTGATTGATAGGTAGCATGATAGCCTCTCTGAAAAAAACAACTCAGATGCTAGAATCTAACATCATGGAGAAGACGAGACAAAAGGGGAGGAATTCTCATGACCCAGGAAGAAACTGAGGAAAAAGAAAAAGAAGCGTGGATGGAGGGCTGGAGCTGGGCATGCTCTGGTTACTGTACTGGGTGAGTCTTAGAGTCAGGTGACTCACTGACTTTGGGATCAAGGCCCTGCTGAGAGCAGGGGTTGGTGAGCTCGAGACCCTTGGCAAGAGGAGGCACTGCAACAGGGAGTGGAAACAGCGAGTCGAGCTGCATGGACTTTGGTGAGTGATGGGAACTGGATTCCCCAGAGCAGGATGACAGGCTAGATGATATTTTAGAGTTGGGCAGGACAGGCTTGAATCAACAAGTGAGGCATCATCAGTCGGTGGCTCCTGGCCCAAAGTGGATTGGCGGGATCTGCTTGGGCTGGGCCAAGCCCCTGGTCAGGACCCAATAGCCAGGGACAAGGCTGTCCTGAACCTGTGACATCTGCAGGGAACACACAAACATGCTGAAGCACTCACTGGTTGACTGACATAGAGGGAGGAGCTGGCCCACACCACCCCTGCATGCACATCGCAGATCGGCAGCGGACTGGGGGTGGGAGCACTTCCCTAGCCAGTGCACTACAGAAAAACTGTAAGCAATATGAAAGTCCCAGAGATCTCCACCACTCACACGTCTGAAAGAAACCAGAAATGCCGCGTCCTAGTCCATCCATGCCTTGTGACAAGGTCCATGGGTGGAGGAGAGTGCTTCAAGGAATCGCTTCTCCAGGAAAAGGACACCGCATGTGGGAATTGGGCGCAAGGATCTTGTAATGTTTTGTACTGATAATTGTAATTTGTGTAATTCACATATATATATTTTCATGTAATACTCAATATGAAATCAAAAATAGAAACTCCAGAGGAATTACTAGAAACCCTCTAGATAACTTTGTGAAAAC